>JAMPIT010000886.1:1130000-1137500 GCA_026261815.1 Monarcha castaneiventris obscurior
ATTTGTCTTTAGTGTTTTAGCTATGGAAATCATACGGCGCTGGGTTGTTGCCTTGCGAGCTGGATTTATTTCTGCTTTATTGGCTAAAAAATAGTTGGAAGTGGAGGAATCTTGGCGGCGTGGTAAATGCAAGGCAGCGTGTTACAGCTTTTATTATTGGATTACGGGCATGTTCATTGTGCAGAGTTCTTTTTGGAGAGATGTGTGACTTTTGCAGATGTAAATGGTGAATTGCATTAAAGTGTGACTGCAGCAGAACGCGAGGAAAATTAACCAGGAATGAAAATTAGAATAATATTTTGCTTTTTGGTGCTCGGTCGGACTCTGATTCAGAGCTGTGGAGCCTCTCGTGCCTCTGGAGTGTCCACTGCAAAATGCACGAGGAGTTGATGTTTGTGGTCCTTGCACGTGCCACAACGTGGCGAAACATCACCTTTTTAGGGATTCTAATGATATTTCCATACTAACATCCTGGAGTTGCTGTGAGATAATTTGTATCAGTCGTGTGAAGGGTGATCCTGGCAAAACTGAGCCAAGCTACCCAACACCAGTGCTTTTATACCTCCCCCAAACTATCAGAACTATGTGATCATTTGATATTCCAGCAGCATGAGAAGAGATAAAAAAAATCAGAAAACATTTGGTTAATGGGTTTATCATGTTTATTTGAATAAGGAAGATTGAAACTCCATTTATGCCTAGCATAAATGCTTTAGTGATCTTAATTATTGATGAAAAATCTGCTGTGCTTCTAAATTTAAAGACAGGACAATTTTATGGCAATTTTAATCACCTTCTGCATTAGGAATTTTCAAGATTCGGGCTTTATGGGGATGGCATGGATTTTAGCTTTCTAAAGAGAGTTGTCACTTCTCATGTCAGAGAATCTGGAGCTCAGCAGAGTCCGGGGCAGCCTCTCCAGCCGGATTTTTGAAGGGCTGTGGGATGTGATGTTTGCTCCGAGCAAATTGCAGCAGACGTAGGAGGGGAGCGTGGCCGGGAGGAAGCTCCGGAGGAGCCCTGGCCCTCTGGAGCCACCGAGGTGGATTTTAAATCCCCGATATTTACGTTCGCTCGACCCATGTGCTCGGAGTTTGGTGCCTAAATTTGTTGCCAGGGTTGGATTTCAGGCTTGCATTTCCCTCTTGAGCATCACGGAACAACCTTTCCCCATCACATCTGGGGGTCAATTTACAGTTTCCCATAGGAAGTGGAGTCGCTTGGGTAGTTGGCTTTAAAAAAAAAAAAGAATTATATCCAATATGCTTCACTAGATCCTTTTGTCCTTTGGATACATTTAGCAGCTTTTGACCAGATAAGGCATATTTGTCCTCAGGATATGAACCAATAATTCAATCCTGAATTGAGATCTATGGCCACCCATTTCTTCCAGCCCACACTAAGAGACTCCATGATAGTCGGAATTGTTTATGCACTGGGATAAAAAAAACCCCAAAAAACAGAAGGAAAAAAAAACCCTTATACACCTCAGGAGTAATCATTTATTAGCAGAGCTGATATTTTAAATAAACTTGTGTAATTCTATGTTTGAATCCTGCAGTGGGCTGGAAATGTAAAAGCCAAACCCGAGGCCTTGGAAGCGGTTTTCGGTGTCAGGAGCCTCCGCGACCTTTTAATTCACTGGGAATTTTTATTTACGTCGCCTGGATGTTTCTCACGGAGCATGGCTGAGCGTGGAGGCTTTTATTACTGTACACATTTAAGTATCTGCTGGCATTTCGGGGCTGCTCCTCCAGCACAGTAACTCACGTGTTAAGGAACAAACCCACCGTAAATTGCAGCGCAGTCAGTAAAAAGATGCCACAGAAAAAGTGTCCCTGGGAAATTAGATTGACCCAAAGAAAAGCAAATAAAAGAAAGGAAAAGGCCCATATTTTCTTTGCGGTGCTGCTGAAAAGGATGGGAGTATCATTTTCATAGTGGAATAATGTTTTCTGGGAAAACACAAAAGCAGATGTTCCTCATTAGGAACACCCATTGTCTACATATCACAACTATGAACAGATAAATCTCTCCTATTTCACCCATACATTCCAAGGGCTGTAAATGATTACAGGATGCCGCTGTAACTGCTAAACCAAAACCACACTCTGGGCTAGGATCATTCCTCCGTGCCACCAGCAGATATTTCATTAGGGAGGGATGGAAATTCCTGCTCAGAGCCAGACCCTTGACTTTTCTCTGCCTTCTCGGGGGTGTCCCAAAGGCTGGGGGTCCAACTGTTGCCGCTGGGTGCCGGTGGCGGCCGGGGCCGGAGCGGGAGCGCGGTGCCGGGGCCGGGAGCGTCGGAGCATCGCCAGCTCCTGCTCGGCAGAGGGTTTCCAGATGGCACCATCACAGCCCTACTGCTCGCTGGCATCTCCGTGGGCAGTAAATACCCCCCTCCCCAATAAATCTGGCATTATTCTATAGAGTTTAGGAGACTTATCATTCCAAGTGTGTCCTACTTTCCTGTATGGGAGCCAGACATCTGCTTATCCCATTTCTTTCATACGGAGTTTGGAATAGCTTTAGTTTGGGGGAATAAAAAGTTTTGTCATATTTAACAGCTGTTACAAAATTTCAGTCCCGTAGGCTCTTAAAATACCTTTTGCCTGACCTCAGATTTGGGAGATAATTGACATTGCTGGTAGCCACCCGCCTTAACCTTTCCCTGGCTGTAATTTCAGATTATTTTCCCTAAACGACTTGGCTGTTCACGCTGGGGTGGGTTTTTTACATTTTTTTTTTTTAATTTATTTTTTTTTTCACTGCCGGCTGGCCGGTGCAGCGCTTTAATTCCTCCCTACTCCAAGTTTACACCTTCGGCGGGGTGGCGGCGGCTGGAGGGCGAGGGGGGTTTTTTTCGTCAGCAGCGTTTCCTTTCACTTCCCGTCACAAAGGTGAGAGCCGCTGACCTTTGCTGGCAGTCCCGGCCGCTGAATTATTCATGTGATTGACTTTTTGTCAGTGCACACAGTTGTGCTCTGGGACATTTTATTCATTTACCTCATTTAAAGCGCCTTTCTGCACCTGTTCAAGTATTAATATCATGTAATTTGGGCCTAATGCCGATTTTGCTGAACACTCATTATATTTTTTATTAGCTATATTTCCAAACGATTATGTATGATTATTACCAAGCCTTACAAACAGCAATGGGTTATTCCCTAGACCTTTACATCTTCTTGTCAGGTTGTTTTCAGAAGCAAGGAGGATAAACATTTGACCAGTCCCAATGTTTTTATTCCTACTCCATATCCAACCAGAGAACTTAAAGCTTTTTCCCTTATGGCTTTGCGAAAGCATGATTAAATCCAACTCTGCAGAAGCTGTACAAATGCCAGCATTTATAAGGTCAACGCTTTTGTTAAAAATGCTATGTAAATGAGGATCTGCAAAAAGGGACATTAAATAAAATTAAATTCATTGTCTTCTTTAATGTCATTTACATTTTGGCTAAGCCCTGGCCTGTCAAGGAGGATTTTTTAAATAATTTTAATTACACATCATTTAGGGATCCAAGGTTTTCTATTCAGTAGCATTTGGATAACCTGCAAAATGGTGACTGTTTATTAACTTCTTAAATGACAACTTGTCATTTCATCTGCATAATGCAATGAAAACAGAGCAGTTTGGTGTCATTTTTTTTTTTAAATTCTTATTTTTCTTTAAGATGAGCACCAAACTGCTGGAAGAACAGACCTTAAAATAGCTCAGCTGCTCTTTTGCTTTCAGCGTCCTATTGGCGCTCCCAAGTTCAGAGTATATTAAAAAATTACGACTTTCCTGGGTAACCAGTTCTGGAAAAAATTGCCATCAGGAACCCGACATTGATTTTTTTTCTCCTTAAGAAGGTGGTTTATTGTAGATTAATGGGTTTAGCTGCGAGGGATCTGTTTGCAGACAGGGGTAGCTGGATTGGGGTCTGAGGCGTGCAGGTACCAACACCTCTCACCTGTTCAGGCGAGGACACGGCACACACCAGGGCTTCAAACGTGCAGAAAAACAGAGCAAAAAATGGCAAATCAAAGTAACCTCTGCAATTCAGCCTCTCCGAGCTCCCCCACACCCCAGAACCAGGACTTTGGACTCGCTCCCTTCTCCCTTTTGCTTTCTTTCCCTCGGGTCATCCGAGTCACAGCATCTACATCGCTCCCTGTAATCCCTGCTCCCAACCCGAGCACAGCCCGCGGCCGAGGACATTGTGGGAATACCTGGGCTGCTGGAGCAGCGATGCGCTGGGGGACGGCTCCCAGAGCATTGTTCCCAAGGAAATCCCAAACGTGCTGGGTGAGACTCCTGCACCGCTTTCCCCCCCTGTCTAATACTTGATTATTTGAAGCCCAAAGCATTGCACGGCTCTAGGAGGAGGGAATAATAAAATCCCGTGCTTTTGTGAGAGAGGAAAAGGGGGGGAAGGGATTTAAGCAAAGCTGTCAAAAACTATACTCCAGGAGGGACCCTGATACAAACCATCCCGGGCTTCTGCTGCAGCCTTATCAGGTGAAAAGCAAAGATACTGCCAGAGCCTGTAATTTTGTTAGGATGCCTTTGATGAATTGGATTAGGTTATGGAAAAATCTTTCAAACTCAGAGTTCTGGTACGTGAGCTTCCAGGAAGTAAATAATTACTCTCAGACAGCAGATAATTAAAAAAAACAACCTGTGAAACACAAAGTGGTAGAAATGGGTTTAATAAGGCTCCGTTGCTAACGCAGAGAGATTTCGGGGGGCCGGGGGTAGGAGCAGCCCCGGTGTTGGGTTACTCGCAGGGCTGAGAAGGGAGTGCTTTGCCGGGCTGGAGGAGGTGGAAATTCCAGGCTGGGAGGATGGAAATTGTCACCGGGGATGCCAGGGGGTGATTGACACGCGGGGCGAGGGGAAGGGGACGCGGGAGCTCAACCTGCGCTTGGCAGCCCCGGCGGAGCTGAGGAAAATGAGAGCCATTCACGCGGGTCCCGCTGCCGGCCGAGCAGCTCCGCCGGGCTGTTTATCTTAACAGCAAATCTCGCAAAAACGGTTGTGGTCAAACCTGTATAATACGACCTTATACTGGCATTATTAATGCCCTGTTAAAATAAAGATGTAACTGGGAAAAAAAAAAAAAAAAAAAGCTGGAGCTGGGGAATTTTACAGGCTGAGGGGCACTCTGGGCTTTACGAGATGTGAGTTTGCTGTTAACTGTTTTGGTTCTTTAATGTTTTAAGCTGAGGAAAACTTGCTGGTTCCTTGGTGTATCAGCTCAGCTCTAACAGAACATAGATGGCTCCATTCTAGGTTTTAGTTTGCTATTGAACAAACTCCCCTTCTTTCTCCAAGAGGGAAAATATCCAGAGTGTAAACAGCGTTTGTTCAGGAGAAAGGGAAGGTGTTTGTTCCACAGGGTTTAGAGATTCCTGCATGGTGGGGCTGGAGGCAAATTTAAAAAAAAAAAAATTATATATAATAATAATGATTAAAAAAAATCTGTCATACTTTGAGCAAAATAAAAGTTTCCCTTTGATGACACTCAGGCCATGGTGGTGGCATGGTGGCCGTGCCAGGGGTGCGGGGAGCAAACTGCAGCATCCGCGCGCGGCGGCGGCGGCAGCGAGGATAGCGCCGTGTTTTCCCAATAATTCACTAGGAAATGAGTTTAACATGTGTGGAAAGGAAGGGGCTTACATTTGTGTTGTTGTAAGACATGTAGCATAGGCCCAGCTAGCGGAAGGAGTCGGCTCCAGCTTGTCTCTCGTGAAAGACGAAACACGGTTACACATCTGGTGAGAAAGAGCAGTTCATTTGCCCAGACAGCTCGCTCTGCAGCCGCTGAAAGGAGCTATTTTGACAGAAACAAAGCCATGGGGGCTGGGGCAAGCGATTAGCGGGATCCTGCCCGCTCAAAACTCCTTGGCCTTAATGATAAAGAAATAGAAAAGGAAATAAAGAAACCTGGCCTAAGCCTCCAGCAGTGTTTAAGGAGGCTTTGGGAAAGTAGCAATACAAACAAGGGCTCCCATGTCAAACTCCCGCTGCACTTGGTAAAAGTTTCTAAGAAAAAACAGATTGGAGGAATAGCAGAACAAAAATTAACCTGGAAGCTGAAGGAGTTATTAAAAAGCAAAGGTCCAGCCTCACTTCTGGGATAAGCTCGTTTTCCTGAGACATGTGCAGGAGAAGAAGTTAATTTGACAGCATGGAGGGTGTGGTGCTCTCATTTAAAAGGTGAATTCACCACTGCAAATCTTCACCACACACTTGGTTTGCTCCCCAGCCCCGTGGCTGCACAGAACCTTCAGTTTAGTTATAAAGCAAACAACGAGCCCTATCAAAAACCCCAATCTGGACAAAAAAAATCCCAATCCCCTAGTTGAAGTGAGGTTATTAATGCACAAAGGAGAGATGTGAGTGCCCTTTCTTTTGAATAACAACCAATAAAATTGAATTGGTCTTGGTATTGTGTGGATTGTCAGGAATGCTCTTTACCAATCCAAATTTGATTAGGATTTCCTCTTTATGTTTGTGCAGTTCTTCTGTGCTTCACGAGATGCTGGTGGGCAGCGAGCTGCCTGTGCTAATCCAAACAGGCTTATTAAGCCATGTAGGGATCCATCAGGGGGACTGGAGTGGGGCTGTCCCATTGGAAACAAACAATTCAGTAGCTGGAGGTACAAAGAGATGCAGGGAGCGATCCCAGAGTTCTGCTCCAGCCTCCCACTACTTCCCAGGGTGGTCATGACTGTGAGTCTGATGGTCACTGGGCTCCACAGGGATGAAGGAAAGTCAGTGATAGGAGAAAGCACCATCAGAACTTAATTCGTTCCCTGAGATGTTGATTTTAGACCTGGAAGATGTCCTGGCTTGGGTAGTGCCTGCTCTCTGTGAATGATGCTGCCAATACTTCTAGAGATTACTTTTCTCTCTCCTTTTTTTTTTTCATTCTGTAATCCTGAATAACTCCGAGTTTGGTGTGGGAGTTTCCTGCTTCCACTGCTTCCAGAAATCCAGGGACAATTTTACCTTCTTTGATTTGTAGCTACCTTGAGTATTTCTCTGGGTTTTGTTCATACGTTCTCATCCTCTGCGTATCCAGGTGCTGGAACAGATCCATCTTTTCTTTAGCAACATTAACTCCTGGAGTTTCCTTCAGCACCCTCCTTTTTAGTGACTGACTGCTGTAATTTTATCTGTGTCTGTTTTCCAAACCACATAACTTGGAAATAATGGAGTTTCAGATGTAAACCAGAATGATTATAAATAATTAGAAGTCAGATTGAGCTACAGTATAAAGCCAAACTAATTGTGCTCTGTGCAGTTGTTTGGTTTTGGGTTTTCTTTTTTTTCTTTTGGTTTAATAAATTAAACTACAAATTTTCTTAATTGCCAAACAAAATGTTAGGCCAGCTTTAACCAGTCCTGACAGTAAAACACAACATAAAACCTGCTGAGAGTTATATGTGGTATTTAATAAGAGACAGAGTAATGCAAGGGTTTTTATGGTTAAGTATGAATTCACAC
>JAMPIT010000886.1:1142500-1162500 GCA_026261815.1 Monarcha castaneiventris obscurior
TTAATTACCTTGTGTACCATCTCTGAGACCTTTGCAGAGCCTCCTGGAGCTTTTCCAACATGATGCCTTCACATGGCTGGGGGCAGCCCATGGCCCCTGCATCACTGTGGAATTTCATCTTCTCCTCAATCACTTCTAAGTGCTGGTTAGAGAATCATGGAATAGTTTGTGTTGGAAAGGACCTTAAAGACCATCTGGTCTTCAGCCTGGTGGGACCCAGAGCATTTCCTGGGAGAAGGGGGCTGTGCCTGTGCTGTGGGTGTTGGAGGAGACCCCGGGGATGCTCTGGGGCAGGCGGTGGCAGGGCTGGGCTGGTCTGCCCTGGCAGGGTGGCCAGGTTGGCTGTCCCCAGCTGAGGGGATTTGTGGACACCCACGGTGTGGGTTCCTACCTATGCATGTCCACCAACAGTCCTGCCCCTGGTTGTCACAGAACCATGGAATGCTTTGGTTTGGAATGGGCCTCACAGAGCATCCCCCTCCAGCCCCGGTGCTGTCCCATGTGCATCCACAGACACACCACTGGATGAGCAATAATGGAATGTCATTTGACATTGACACAACCCTTGGAGGCATCACTTGGGGTCTCCTCTGATATTGTTGGTCGAGCTCCCTTGGGCCATGTCCACAATCCTGCTCTGAGAGGAGCTGTGTGTTTAGGACAGCCTGGGGAGCCCCCAGCAGAGCCCCAGCCCTCCCACACCCACAGGCTCTGGGTCACCCTCTATCCCCTGGGACATGCACATCCCACAGGGAATGTGGATTCCCTCCCCACCAAACAGCCCCCATAACCCC
Organism: Monarcha castaneiventris obscurior; assembly: GCA_026261815.1. Classification (NCBI taxonomy): domain Eukaryota; kingdom Metazoa; phylum Chordata; class Aves; order Passeriformes; family Monarchidae; genus Monarcha; species Monarcha castaneiventris. Next base: position 1,143,295 of record JAMPIT010000886.1, read on the forward strand.
AAAAAACCCTCCCAGTGCTCTAACGAAGGAGAGCTGTGGCTGCCCGTGCTGGATTAGGCCCAAAGTCAGTAAAACTAAAATTACAAACATAAAATAACTACTTACTGGCACAGCATGGATGTTTTCACACATTCCCTCCTATTCTGCGAGCTTTTCTGAAGACAGTAATGTAACAGAATATGCTTGAACATATGGCAGAATTAACAATTGATCTGGCTTCTGAAGGTGATATAAAATTTTATTCTGTGTGCTACATGTCTGTGGGGGTCATTCTGTGTGTTCCTGGGTCGTGAAGTGCAGCCACTCAGGGGTTTTTCAATATCATTTACACCAAGGCGTATCTGTGCCCCACCAGCATCCCCACACCCCCTTTTGATGCCATTTAAACTCCAAAATAATGTTGGTTTGCAATCCGTTGTAACTCTCTCTGCCATAGCTCTTTGCCTCTAGAACCACGTTGCACCATTGGTTCAACCTTGGGGTTTTTATTGTGTTCCTCTGTGGTTTCAGGAGAGCTCCCAGTCAGCAAAAAGAGCTCTCCCTTAATTTGCCCTGTTGTGATAAACAACCCTCCTGATTACCTATGATTCCTGCAGTGTAATTTTCAGATTACTTGCCTCTCCTGGGTTCTGGTTGTGGAAAGATGCTTCTGGCTTGGCATGACATCATTTGAGCTCCCAAATAATCCCAGCCTTAATTACCTGCAGGTATAAATTCGATGTGTTCCACTCTTTAAGATGTGTCCCTGTGTAATCCTCCAGCTGACAGCGTGGCATGGAAGTGTAGAGAACCCAGCTCATACTTAAAAAGACAAAGGAGAAAATAGAAAAGTAGATGAATAAATGTAAGAGCAAGTCCTGGTGTCTGTAGTTGCTGTTACAGCAACCTTGAAGTAAGAGCAACCTTGGAGAACTGCTGCTTTCTCTAACTTCTTCCCTGGCAGAAACTGTCCCCTCCAGAAGGAAATGATGTTGAAATATGTATACATATATATATATATATACACACATTACTGGGATAAATTCTATCAGGAAGTAGTTAGCCAAGTTGATGTGTTTGTCCAAAATAAAAGTGCTGTTTCATAAATACAAGAGCAGCTGGACTGACATTTTCTGCATAACAAGTGCCCTTTTAACTTATGTTAAATGCTTTAGCAGAGTGTTTCCTGGCTTCATTTATTTCTGCTTAGTCAGAGGGGGTTTAATCCTGAACTGTGAATTTAAATCACTTTTGCCATTCAACTTCTTCCAGATCAAAAATTACCCCCATTTAAAAATAGTACACTGGATTGATGGAAATGTAATTGTTGGAGGCCTTGAAGAAATACACAAGTTGGCAACTCTTCCCCAGCCCTCTGTTGTTTCAGAGTTTAGCAGTTAAGAACAACACAAATACATTTTGTTTGTAGTGGGTCACAGGTTCAAAGAGACTTTGAAAAAATAGACTGGGGATAATTGGGTTATCAGATGCAGACACTGCAGGGAATTGAGCATTATCTCTCCTTAGTGTTGGGACTACTGGGTCACTTCCTTCCCTGCCCAGCTCCGCTCCCTCAGCCTGACACAACCCAGATGGCTGCAGCGGGGTTTTACTGGTGGCCACCCCAAAGTTCTCCCTTTCTCCACCCTTCAACAGGTTGATTTTATGAGCCATGGCCGTACTAAATAACACCTTGCCTTGCTTTCCCACCAGTCTGTGATTGCTGGGAGCAAGCACAAGGCGCTGGGATCCAAGAGAGTCTTCCCTGGCCTCCACTGCTGTTCCTCATTTCTGTTAGACAACATCTAACAGAGCTATTGACTTGCACTTTGACACTGCCACTGCTACTGGCTTTGATTGCACTGTCAATCTGAAAAAAACTCTTTCAAACCAGCACTTAAACCTGTAATTGTTTAACTTCGTTCTGCATAAGCTTTTCTGTCCAGCACTTGCTGTTGTAGTGTAGGTCTGAGAGGACACTTCATATTATATAAAACCAGGGGAGACTGCACTAATTAATTGTAATTAATTCACTATTTTTTTGAGATTTTAAGGGTTTTAAGCATCAGCAGATAATATAGACTCATCTAAAAGCGTTCCCAGTTAATGGTGGCAGGCCAATACATGGTTTCATTCAGGAAGTTGGACATGTTTTGCAGATGTCACTTCCTGCTGCTTGGCTGCATGACCAGAGTTCCTTGGTGTGAGAACATTCCCTGTTTGAGTCGTTAGAAGAAAAGAGCCCTGACATTAGCATGTCTAGTCTCTAATTAATGTATTAACAGTGCCCTGTGTAAGGGGGTGGGTGTTGCTCCTCGTGAAAGAGTTCGAGCCACAAAAGAAGTGTTGGTGGTCCCAGTGCATCTGCTGGAATTAAATCATGGAATCCCAGAATGTCCTGAGGTTGAAGGGACCCACAGGGATCATCCATCCCAGCCCCTGGCCCTGCACAGACACCCCAAATCCCACCCTGGGCATCCCTGGCAGCGCTGCCCAAATGCTCCTGGAGCTCTGGCAGCCTCGGGGCCGTGCCCATTCCCTGGGGAGCCTGGGCAGTGCCCAGCACCCTCTGGGGGAAAAGCCTTTCCTGAGATCCAACCTAAACCTCCAGAGATAAAAATGCACCAATGCACTGAGTTTATCTGGGCACTCAGAGTATAAACAGAGACATGCTCACAACCGAAGAACATTATATTTCAGGGAAGTTTCACTTCTCAAATTAAAACATCGGTGTTTGAATCCTGGTGTTTCAATCTTTCACTGTTTATTTGAAGCACTACTTTGAATACTTCATTTTCATGTTTGGAATTGTGTTCAAACCGATGAAAATAGCACTTTAAACCAATTAATCTTCAGTATTTCAGCTCAATACTGAGAATTTATTGGCATCTCCTTGCTTCCTCTCCATACTGGGTGTTTAATGCGAGCTTGCTTGTTATGCCTACTCCGTAAATTAGCATTATCCACCCTATATCTGCTTGTTTCTGAAGAATTATTATACAAAGCCTCATTTTAAGGAGGTCAGGCCCCTGCATGATGATTTGTTGTTCATGAATCTACTTTGTGCCAGTTTGTGTGTGCATGTGCAATCAGAAGTGACTTGGAGTGAGTGAGATAATAATCATCTGCTGCTGATATGAAGACTTCCTCTATTCGACTACCATGAATCAGGCTGATTCCAAGTGAATGAGATTTTAATCACCTGTCACTGCCGCCAGCACTTTCTCTATATTTATGATAATTTTTTTTTGTCTTTTTATTGAAATCAGTGTTGACTGAATCGAGTAATCCTGATTAGCAATCTCACTGTATGCAGTCAAGAGTGAAATGCATCAGAGCATTATTGGTACACTGAACATGCTGAAATTGGAAAAAAAAGGAGAGGCTAAGTGTGCTGGGGTGTTGGCTTGGCTGGAGGTGAGGCTGGAAGGTGTGAGATCTTTCTAATTGCTGCCCAAACTGGGAGGGTTTTTGGGTCTGGGCTGGGGAAGTTGTACTAAAAAGCCCTAAAAGCTCTGCTTTAAGTTACACCTCTTGAATCTCAACTGCAGGGAGCAAGTGAAGTCATCAGGGTGGCATGCATGGAAATTAGGGCCATTTAGGGCAGCCTTCCCAGGAGGAGGGGTTTTATTTTTCTAAGTTTTTATATATAAAAACAATTTTAAAAATTTAAACAAGGGGAACAATATAACATTCAAACCCCGTGATTTGCCCCACAGTTTTGCTGAGTGAGGCACAATTATTTAGAGTCATTGAATGGTGAGGGTTAATTTATCTGTAGTTATTTAGGGTTATCTTTATGTATTTAGGATTATTTCTCTTTCTACGAGTTCATATGTTTTACATACCATGATTTTGTTGCCACGTGGTGTAGGAAACTTCAGGTCTTTAATGCTGTGTGACACCTGAAAAACAATTGCTGTGAAAGCCCTTTTTATTCTTAAAAAGGCTTTGACTGATGGCTCCTTAAGTGGCAGTGTCAGATCTGCAGCAGCTTCTGTGTCCCTGTGTGCTCCTGTGCCCCCATCCCGCTGGGATGGGTGGGAGGGGACCCTGCTGGGGTTCAGTGCCAAAGGCAACAGGGTGGGAGTCTTTGGAAACCCCAAAAAGGGCTGTGAAATCCCTGTGTGGGGTTTTTCTGAAGGAAAACATGGATGGAAATACCCTGCTGGCTGTAATTCTCAGTCTAACTGCGCTGCAATTACAAATCTCAATATTCAATCCAGCCCTCAAATCTTATTTTGCTGCATTACAGAGTTATGTTCAGCCTAAGAAATTACATTTCTGATGGTATGATAAGTGCAGTAGTTTTGGACAGGAAAATGGTGCTCCCTAATGTCTGCCCAGGCCTCTGCCCTCAGTGGGGCTGGAGCCCAGGGTTCTCTGTTTATTTGTTCCTTACACTGGTTTTTTTCTGCTTCCTGCTGTTCCTTCCCTTCATTTTGTCTAACTGTCTTCTCTCATTTCTTCTCCTCATTTCTTATTTTTTTAAATGCACTTTTAAAAAGCTCTTAAAAAGCCCCTGCCAGCCCCGGCAGCCTCTGCTCCACGTGTGACCCCCTCTGACCTTGGCCCTGTCCAGACTCCCTCATTCTCCAGTTCTTCTGCCCAACATTCCTCTGATTCAGCATTTTCCCATCCATTCACTTCCTCAGCTCTGGATTTTGTTATCTTTGTTCCACTCTTGACATTTTAGCAGCTTTTTGACTTTCTGTGGCCTTATTCATCCGAGGTCTTTTCATTCTCACCTGCTCAGTCATACACTTCTTCTAAGGACATTTTCCTTCTTTAGGCCTTGAGATTTTGTCTTCTGTGCTGTGCTGACTCTTGTCCTTTCCTTCCTTGCTGTTCACCCAGCTCTGCTTGGGTTTGGTCCCCTTTTCTCCTTTCTGTGTGGTCTCCTTCACCCAAAGAGCCTCAACTCTCGGCCTGTCGAGGGTGTCCCAGGTCTGTCCCTGTCTCCTGCCTTGTTTTTCTCTGCAGACCCACCTCGGTCTCTCTTTGAACTCTCTCTTTCCGACGGTTTGCACTGAAGTGAACTAAATGTGAGCAAAAGCCAACATCAGCTTCAAAAGTTTGGGCTGAGGCCACTGGTGCCACACCTGGGCTCTGTCACTCGTGGCCCAGTGCTGAGCTGCCTTTAAACACAGCACGTTCAAGCCACAGACATATTCTTCTCCCTTAATCCCATCTTTATTTCTTTTTCTTCCAGTGAAGGGAAGAATTCTTATCCTGGGTGTCAGGCTGGCTGCATCCCCCCCTCTTTATCCTTCTCCCCATTTTCCTGTCCTGCCCAAGCGCAGTGGCACCCTGGGCTCCCCTCCTGCTCTGACCCCAGGAGCCCCCTGAGCTCTGCCTTGCCCCTGGTGTGGAATACAAATGTTGTCACAGCCTCTGCAGCTTGCTCACTGTATTTATCCCTACCAAGTGTTTGCCTTGCCTGTCTCCCTGCCTGTCAGCTGGGTACAGCACGATGCAGGCCGAGGGAAATCAGCCAAGGCACGAGAGTGGCCTCCTCATTCCTCCCATGGTGTGAGAAAGAATAGCTTGATCTGGAAGCAGAGGTTGTGGATGCCTATCCTGGGATATGGTTTTGACTCTGGCATCTGGAAAAATAGAAACTGGGAGGATTGGTGTTACATGGACCTGCTGGAAGGGGAGGTCTTGCAGAGCTGCTTCTGAAGGGGAGGGGAATCTTAGAATAACAAATGGGTTTGGTGTGGAAGGGACCTTAAACCTCATCCAGTGCCACCCCTGCCATGGCAGGGACACCTCCCACTGTCCCAGGCTGCTCCAAGCCCCAATGTCCAGCCTGGCCTTGGGCACTGCCAGGGATCCAGGGGCAGCCACAGCTTCTCTTTGTTCCCAAAAAAATCCAAACACCTGGAGCCCTGCTGTGCTTTCTGCCTGCTCTCTCCTGGCTTTTTTGCTCCTTCTCTTCTTCCGCCTCCATGAACTGCTGGTGTTGCTCATTAACTCTCCATCTTAATTATATTTTTGGGTATTTTATGTCAGGGTCTGTCTTCATTGGGAGTTTCTTTAGAACTCAGACCATAAAACCCTTATCCTTACCAATCCTCCTGCTTTTCCTGTAAACACATCACTGCTGATGGACACAGCTCTTGTCCCATAATCCTGCAAATGCATCCCAGCGTTTTTATCAACCTTTTCACACAGTCAGGGAGCCCTGGAATGGTTTGGGCTGGAAGGGACCTTGCAGACCATCCTGGTCCAACCATGGGCTGGGACTGTGCCAGGTCCTGTGTCTCATCACCCACCCCTGGCATGCACCAGCCCCGTGACCCTGCCCAGCCACAGTCCCTGCCCATCCTGGGCCTGTTTGAGGGGTTTTAGGAGCTCATCTCCTCTGTGGCTGCTCCCAGCCTGGGCAGCTCCCAGCCAGGACGTTGCAGGGATTGCAAAGTGTAGATGTGGCACTGGGGACATGGTTTAGTTGTGGCCTTGGCAATGTCAGGTTTATATTTGGACTTGTTGATCTTAAAGGTCTTTTCCAACCCCAATGATTCGTGAGTCTATGATTTTCCTGTGTATTTTTCTGTATTTCCCCCTCCTTTTCTCTCTCTCCCTGTGCTGTGACATGCACCCACCTCACCAGGAAGCCACTGCTGCTTTGGCTTCCTTCAGATATTTCTTGCAGACCCCCCTCGTTTGTCACCGAGCCAACCCAACACCTGCTTTGCTGTTTGCATCCATCAGCAAGAATCAACTTTTTCACCTTTTGCTAATTTTCCTACCATCACCACACTTCATTATTTCTAAACCAGCCATTGGCTGCACGTCCAATTTGCTAAATAATGCATATGGCATTCATGTCCATACTGGCCACTCGCTATACATTACCTTTTTATAGCTGCTTATACCTAGATTTTTTACTAACTCCTACAAAAAGTTAAACTTCCTCATTTTTAAGGGTTGTTGTGACCCCAGAGAGAATTTCAGGCACTAATGAGCGCTGATAAATCCTACTTCAAACCCAAACCACAAAATTTGGCTGACAAAACATACATAGAAATTTAAGAATAAATTACTTGATTTCTAAAGAGTTCACACCAGTGGCAGCAGAGCTCCTGCTTTGCTTTATGGGTTTGTGCTGCTGGTAGAGTGCTGGTGACTGGCCCTGAAGGCTGGAACTGGGGCAGATCCCCAGTGTCAAATCAGTTCTAGTTATTTCTGAATTGTCATTAATCTTTTTCCTTTCCTCATTTACTAATGGGCCTAGTTTCTCTCGGCTGCTTCTCTTTAGCATACAAACAATTACAGGCAAAGAACACCCTTAATGTTGCAAAGACAAGCATTTGGAATTAAAGATGCTGTAATAAAGGTAACCCCTGCAAGCTTTGGTTGGACTCCCTGTGCTTATCCATGAGGATATTGGGTTCTGTTCCATAATCAGAAACAGGATTTCCCCCCCGACACAATCCCCAGCTCATTCAGCTCTGGTCTGTATTTTCCCCTCATTGTTCAATGTGTGGTCCTCATGCTTTAGTTACTGAGTGTTATTCAAGTCTTGCCTCAAAAAACGAACCCCAAATTTCTCCCTGAGCCATCTCACAGAGCTCCTCAGCCCTGTGGGTCTGCAATGGTGTCCTTGTCACACAAATATCCCAGCCTTCGAAATGGGAAATGGAACCACTGAGGAATTAGGAATTAAGCAGGGGAGTCTCTCTGTAGATGCTGCACAGGAGAAGCCGAGGGTCTGACTTTCCATAGTCTGTGCAGCACATATGTACATTAGAGAGAGTGCAGTTATGTACAATATACATCTGTTATGCACAGAAATGGGCTTTTTCTCTGTCCAAAACCCAGCTATCACTGACTTCAGTTGTAGCAAAGTGCACAAATCCCGGTCTGGGGTGAAGGCAGGCCCTGAGAAATGAGCCATGAGGAATTACTCACCACCTCTCAAAGGCTGGTGTGGGCAGAGCTGGCCAGAGGGAATGGCTGAGGGACAGGGAAGGTGGCATGCAGAGATTGCTGATTCCTGGAGCCTTTTCCTTTCCAACTCCTGACTTATCCTTTTCACAATTTTTAGCATTATCAACAAGTTCTGAGCGCAGTGATTACAAAAAATTGTATAATTAATCATTCATTTCAGTTGCATGAGAAACGGGCTTGTAAAAAAAGTTGTTTTAGCTCCATAACTCCCAAATATACAAGAGGGTGTAAAATAAGGCACTTCATGCAACTTTCTGCATCCTTAAGAAACCCCTAGAGATTATTTTCCTAGGCCCGTGGGACATCCACAGCTTTGGAACATTTAAATGCAGTTCAGAGACGTTATCAAACTTAGCTGTGACCTCCTAATAAAGAAAAGATCCCTAAATTTTACCAGGTATTTCTTTGTTCATGGCAGGGAAGTGATAAGGCGGGGGAACCTCCTATCCTGCCTGAAATGTGGAGTGGGAGAGCCCAGTGGGAACACATTCCTCTGCTCTGACTCCCAGGGAAACTCTCCCAGCTAATTAACGAGTTCCTCCCTCGCTGAGGATGTGCTGAAGGTGCTCTGACACCTTGTTCTTTACTCTGAGCGCTCAGGAGAAGTAGGAAAGACAACACAAGAGGTGCCAGACATCCTTTAAGGAAGGATCAACACTGGAAAATAGTTCTTTTCACAAAGTTGGAAAAGAAGATGGAGAGAAATTGAGCCTGATTTTGGGATAAGGACAATGAAAAAGAGCAGGAGGGAGATGAGGAGAAGCAGAGGTGAGAGGCAGCAAAGTTATAATGAACGAAAAGACCAACAACTGCATGGAAAGAGAACAAAAAAATGGTGAATTGGAGTGGTTCTCATCGAAAATGTCCTGGGCCATCTCTTGTCCCACTCTGCTCAGTGCCCTGTTCCAGGTGGGAGGTGGCACCAATGTCACAGTGCCAGCAGCCAGAGGGGAGAACCAAAAAGAGCTGCAGAGGGTCTCAAATACTGGGAGCTAACCAGGAAACCATGAATTCTAAAATAGACAGAGAAAAAAAATAAATGCAAGGAAGTTGCTGAAGTTATTAAAAGATAAGATTTATGGGCAAGTTCATTTCAGTTGGTTGGCTCTCCAATCAACTACCGTTGCTAATTGGATTAGTTGCCAAAATAAGCTAAGAATAGAACCTTCTCTTTCCTTATTGTTAAAGCTTTCCAGGGAAAAAGTCCTTGAGGACAAAAATTAAATCTTTATTTCTAGCAACATAAAATTCCCCTCTATAAAAAGGAAGAACCTTAACACTGGGCTGTTCCTCCTCTCCTGCAGAGCTCCCAGAGTGCCGGGAGAGGGAACATTCTTGTTCCTGTCCAAATCAAGTGGGTTGTGGCAGATGCCGAGTTTTGTTCCTCTTGATTTTGTCAGTCTTTCTTGTCCTTTCTCGAGGAATTTCCTCGCTGCATTTTCCACAGCTGACTTACGGCTCTCTGGGAACGTAAATACTTCTGACAGAATGGAACAAGCCTAGAGAAAGCCTTAGGTAATTTCAGAGTGCCCCTTAACATGGAGAGCCCTCAGCATCCATCCCCCACCACGGATTTTTTCCCTAAAGCCAGCACAGCTCTTTCCAAAACAGCTTTCTGAGGAGGGAATCAGGTCCTCTTTCATTGCTGGATCAAAGTGCAGATAAATAATAACCTGCAAATAACTTATGTGTATAATACAGGCTTGTGTGCTTTGTGTTGGATCCTTCTGCCCTGGAAAAACAGCAGATCCACTGGAATTATTAACGTTATGATTTCTGATATTTATTTTGCATTAAATTTTATTTTTTTAAAATTTTTGTATTAATATATTGTCTCAATCCACAATAAATATTTAGCCTACTCTTTGCTGTAGCCCGTGTGAAATGAACTTTTATGTAAGAAGCTCAGCACGGCCCTTATTTTGCAACTTAAATCAGCAGATTATGCCTCTCCTGTGGAAACAGGCTGAGAGAGCTGGGGGTGTTCACCTGGAGAGGAGAAGGCTCCAGGGAGAGCTCAGAGCCCCTTGCAGGGCCTGAAGAGGCTCCAGGAGAGCTGGAGAGGGACTGGGGACAAGGGCTGGAGGGACAGGACACAGGGAATGGCTTCCCAGTGCCAGAGGGCAGGGATGGATGGGATGTTGGGCAGGAATTGTTCCCTGGGAGGGTGGGCAGGCCCTGGCACAGGGTGCCCAGAGCAGCTGTGGCTGCCCCTGGATCCCTGGCAGTGCCCAAGGCCAGGCTGGACATTGGGGCTTGGAGCAGCCTGGGACAGTGGGAGGTGTCCCTGCCATGGCAGGGGTGGCACTGGATGGGCTTTGGGGTCCTTTCCAGCCCAAACCATTCTGGGATTCTCTGCAGATCTGTTCTACTGCAATTATTACCTCGGATGTCTAAAGGCGTGGTTAATTAATTGAGATTCTACATTTTGGTTTCAGCTTTTGATTTTTATTTGAACAAAGAAAAGCCCCTGTAACTCAGAGGTGGAGATGTTCTGATGTCCTTTACAAATCTTCACCACAGATGAAGGGCAGAGGATGAGACCAAAGCACATCCTGAAACCACAGCCTGGTGCTGTCTGTGGAGCTGATGGCTTGAAAACTCTGATAATTTGTAGGAGTGTGAAATAAATTCACAGTCTTGCACTAAGGACAAAACGAATCCATTTGTTTTGTCCACTGGGGTGCAGAACCCTCTTCCATGACCAGTGATTGCTGCTCTTGTTGGTGAGTGGTGGTAACACTGAGCTCTAGGCAAAAAGAAAAATGCCTACAGGTAGTGTATACATTCCATGAATGTTCCATCTGTTTTTGTTAAAGGAAACCACATTTCCTAAAAACAGTGAGCAGGGAACTCACTTCAAAGTGTAAACAAGTTAGAATAAAGCACCTTTCCAAAAAAGCCTCCTTTAAAAGTAGGCCAAGGTTTAATACTCTTTAATAAAAACATTGGATTTGAGTGATTATTTTGGGCCTCTTTTGAAGCCTGGTGTGAAAAGCCCATGGAAATCTCCGTGTGCAGAAGGGCAGTGCCCACCTGGGAGTGCACCCGGCCTGAATGGAGCTCGGGGAGGTGGCACTGGTCCCACCCATCCCCATGGAAAGGGAGCCGGAGAAGCTGAAATTGCAAATTGTATCTCATGGCTGTCATCAAACCATTATCAGCTTCTTCACTGCTGAGTGCAGAGATACCGAGAGCCATTTATCTGTCCCAGAAATCCTGCCGCGGATTAGGTGCCAACATTTCCACCTGTTCCTCACCCATCTGCTGGATTTCCTCCTCTCCTAAACCCGGCCTTGTGGAGATGTTGGAGTGTTTTGAGTCTGAAAGTTTTCATCGCTGGAAGTTTTCATTCACAGAGCGTGAACGTTTCTGGGTGAGGGGAAATTTCGTGTCTAACTAATCAAGAGAGGAAAATACCATGAAGATAATTTATTTATTTGCATTCATCGCACAGAAGTATTTGAATTTTTTTAATGTACAGAATGTGCTGAGTTGGAAGGGACCCATCAGGTTCATTGAGTCCAGCTCCTGGCCCTGCCCAGGACACCCCAACTATTCCGCCCTGCACCTGAGAGCACTGTCTAAACACACATTTGGGGTTATTCCAGGAAATCAGAGGCACTGCACTTCCCCTAGAGAGGTCAGGGACCGTCCTGGAAAACCCTGAGAGGTTTGACTGTGTCTGACAGACAAAATTGCTCCTTATGCCCGACCCAAAACGTCAAAGCCAAAGTTGTTGGTTGTTTGCAGGTTCAGATTAAAGAGCTTGGATTAGTTATCCAGCACGGATCTCCTCAGATAAAATCTCCAGCTATTTGATATATATTGGATATTAGAGCTGCCTAATGATCAACCATCAAATATTCCAGCTGTGGGACCTGTGGCTGAGGGTTTTGGTGAAGGGGCCCCCTTGGCATCTGCTCAGAGATGACCCTAAAACCCCAACTGAGACCCATTTGCAGCAAAACCTGGTCCAGCTGTGTGGAACAGTGCTTATTATTGGGAAAGTTTGGGGAGATACCCGGAATGTCATGCAGTTCTACTAATATTAGCTTTAGCAACTCACAATTATAATGACTAATTGGAGCCATCACTCATTGCTATTGAGTTCCCAGGTGAAAACTATGGACCAGAACCTCCATTAGCATAAATTAGCATTGGAAAGTCAATTAAGTTACACTGATTTTACACTAGTTTTACTGTCTTTCATAAGGCAGAGAAGAAAAAAAAGCCCAATTTCTAACTTCAATTACCCATTTTTTTCCCCTCCAAAGCAAATTTTGGTCACATTTCTTCAGAAGTCTCCAAAACCAGACCTGTCTTCACCTGGAACGGAGCCCTGTGGCTTGGCTGGGCAGAGCAGGCTTGCTCAGCTATTTTCTTGTTCTCAAGGTGATTTGAGCGAGCTGGATTGTTGCTTTTCCTCAGCGCAGGTTTCAGAGTGGATAAAAGAGCTTTTTCCATGAAATATCTCTTCCAGGGAACTTGGTCCCATTCCCATCACGAGTGGAGAAGCTTTTTCTCCTCTCTTCTGGGGAGGAAGGGAGATAAGAAAGGAAAGGGTAAAAATATGCAATGTGGAGCCATGCCCTGATTTAAGGGAAAAAGCCATGATAATTTGCATTATATTTATAAATCAGTGTGTGAGTACCTGAACACAGAGTTTGAAAGCAGAAATATTTCTCAGTAGCATAAATCTTAATGGAAATTTGGCATCAAGGTACAGGAAAACAAAATCTGCAGGTTGATGGCATGAATTGTAAGCACATGACTGGAAAGGTTCTACCCTGGCTTGAAGGTGCCAGAGATGTTTCAGAGTGTTCCTGAAGGGACGAGAGGGATGTGCAGAACACCAGTGGTTTATCAGCCCTTTCCTGCAGACTGCAGAGCTGAGATCAGATGAACTACAGGACAGTGAAAATAAGAATTGGTGGCAGACAAACAAATCCAAGAGTTTTGGGAATTTTTGAGCTGTGGATAAGCACAGGTTTGTGTTTTCTTCTTAAAATTAGTGATAATTGCAGAGGTGAAGCACTGAGGGCGTGGGGTTTTTTTGTTGAAAGATTACCTTCCATCTGCACAACTAGAGCAGTGTCAGGCTGGCCTTGTGCCACTTCAGGGACTGAACAAGAAGAGAACACCAAGGTCTGTCTCTGACATGGTGAGAAATTCCCCACAGCATCATTTTTCATCAGCAGTGGCACCAAGGATCTCACCTGGGCCACCAGGAAATGCTCGTGCCAATACTCAGGCAGAAGACATGAGCTAAATTAATTTTTTTTTACATCTGAACCATGTTTTTATAGTTCAGCTGTCTCCACACATTCTGCAGTTGTGTTAGGGGGTTTCAGGTGGAGGGAGGAGAGGTTTCCACTGAGGCTGGACCAGGGCTGATGTTCGGGCACATTCCATTTTTTGGGACATTCTTGGGGAGGTCCTGCCCATCTCTGACCACCCCTCTCCTCGTGGTTGCATTGCAGCATCCTGGGCCAAACACAACTCCAGGATGTGCCCATCCACCCTCCCACTTTGTCTCAGAATTCCTCAAAACTCTTCACTTATATTATGAAAATTTTTGGACAGATTTCTTGCCTTCATCAGTGTGAACCAGGCAACAGCTGACTGCAGTGAAATGCTCTGGATTAAAATATTTTCCTAAGTGTGACCTCTTGGCTGTCGCAGCAAACATTTCCCTTAATATTAACGCTCCTCCCATGGGGCATCCATGTCCTCCAGGTGTCCCCTGATCCCTGGGCTGGCACTGGGTATCCCCTGGGGACAAATCTTCCTAATCAGATCTTCATATTCCTTCCTTCCTGTGTTGTCTCAGATTAGACACTACTTTGCTGCCAGGAGTTTTGGAGGCACAGTGGGGTCTGTAATGTGGTGCCATCACACATCTCCCATAACTGAGGAATTGGCATTTATTGAGCTGTTCACAGAATCCCAGAATGGTTTGGGTTGGAAGGACCTTGAAGCTCATCCCATCCCATCCCATCCCATCCCATCCCATCCCATCCCATCCCATCCCATCCCATCCCATCCCATCCCATCCCATCCCATCCCATCCCATCCCATCCCATCCCATCCCATCCCATGGCAGGGACACCTTCCACCATCCCAGCTTGCTCCAAGCCCTGTCCAACCTGGCCTGTAAGAGAAATATCTTTGCTAAGACAAATTTTCCAACACACTTCAGCCAGGATTATTTTATCGTGGAGAAGATGATTTCTGTGGGTAAAGCCATGAAGAACAGACTCATAACTCGCTCTTCTGGCTGAGAGAGGATGAACTGAGACCTTTCAACTGGTTTTGGCACACAAGATCCTCCAGACAAAGAGTTAAAGGGAACATGAGGACAACCCTGGGACTGTTTGGAAGCTTTGATAAGCAAATTATCAAAATGATTTGATGATATCCATTAGCTGGCAGGCGGAGCCCAGAGGGCAGGCACAGAGGGCTCTGGCATGAGGCTCACACTGCTGCTTCCATTTGGAGCCCTTGGAGGATGTTGGGAAGTGTGGAGGAGCCCCTCAGCTCCCGGAGTGAGGGCAGGAGGTGAGCACAGAGCCCCAGACGCTGTGCCCTGCCAGGCCTGAGTGCAAGATCAGCTACGGGGAATTTCAGAGCGTAAGCATTAAAATAAAAAAAAAAAAAGGGAAAAAAAAAAGCCCCAAATAGAGCCCATAGATGGTAATGACAATGTTTTGTTATCTTTATGTTGTTTTCTTTGCATGCTTGTTAAAAAGTGGAGTCAGAGTGTCTGAGACGGAGCCCTAACAAGTTCCTTCTAATCAGCCCCGGAATGCTTCTGTCAGGCACAAGAAAAATGCTCAGCTTGAACAAAGCTGCATTTTTCCCCCAAGAAACACATTTGTTTAAAGATTGGCCTGTCAATTTGTGAATCAACATTTCGGCTTTTTGCTCAGACATCATGCTTTTGCTTTTTTTTCCCCCAAGAAGGGGAAATAATACAAAGCTGCTATTTGTTGTTTGAAGGAAGTAAACTTCATCAGGTCGACTTAGATGTGTGCTTCAAATGTCACTCAGTACAGCTTTCTTGTAATGAAACGCTGCATACAGATTTCTTCCTTTAGGCTCAAGGGGATTAGACCCAGTAAAAGAAAAATTCAGTCTTCCTTGCTGTGGTGCATCAGAGTGAGAAGTTTAAAATCCACAATTTATTCAAATATTGATATTTCTACTTGTCAGAAGAGAGGTGCCTTGAAATTTCCACTGAGCACTGTTGTCAGAAGAATTGCAAGAAATGTGTCAGATAATTCATAAACGGAGTTCACTACTGTGAAATCAGTTGGGAACAGCAAAAAAAAAAATATTCTTGTTGATGTAGAATAGGGGCAATATAACAGAAAATAGCACTCACTTTTCCATCATGTCAAGCAAATGCTCAATTTGGGCCAGGTATTTTTTTTAAACAGCTTGCTGCTTCTGGAGGAGCCCACAATGCATGAAAAATGTGTTGAGTTGTGCTTTGTAGACAAGAGATCTGTTTGTTGGCTCTCCCCTCCCCGCCCGTTCCCATCCCACCCAGCCCAGGCTGCCGGGGAGGGCCCGGTTCTGCATGTGGTTTGCATTAGAGCCTTAAAAAGCTGTGAACGACTCGGGTAATGATGTAAAGCGCGAGTGTAAATTCCAAACTGTTGATAGCAGCGAGGGAAGCTGAAGAAATTTTTTTTCTTAGTATTTTTTAACCCCCGCCATGTGTTGAAGTCATCTCGCCCTTCCCTGTGCGCTGGGGGGAGCGGGGGCGCTCCGGGCTCGCCGCACTCCCGGTGCCTTCTCATTAACAAAAAACACCTCCTGCTAATGGCAGGACGCTGATGTGCCGAGATTTGGGGCAGATTTGGGCTCCGAAATTGGTGACGTCAGGCAGCGATGCGGCGCAGCTGCTTTGTGCCAGGAGCGGGGCTCGCTGCAGCCGCGGCGCTGGCAGGGCTCTGCCGGAGAGCCACGGGCTCAAACCGGGCACAGAGCGAAATATTCCCAGGAAAACACATCCCCCATCGCTTTCCCAGCTCGGAGCTCCCTGCGCTGCCCACACCAGGCCTCCCGGTGCCCCTCACAGCCCGTCTGGGTGGTGGTACCAAACCCGGGGATGCTGAGCAGTAGCATCCTTGTGAGCACGGGTTTTGTCATGGGCAACTCCTTCAGATACTGCCTGGCTCCCGGGGAACACATTAAAAATGCGTTTTCTGCGATTTTACTACACTCCCAGTATAAAGCCTTTGGAAAATGGATAGCTTACTTAAAGCTTCTGTGAATATCTTAGAAATACCCTTAAATAATACCAGCCTTTTATTAGTATAAACATAGATAACTGTAGCATCTTTTCTACACTGATCACTTTTCTTTTTCTCTTTTTTTTTTGGTTTAAATTCAGTACATCCACACTATTCCTCTGGCACTATACTTCTGTAGAGGAAATTGAGCTAAATATGGCCAAATTTACTTCTCTCACAGCCTAGTCAAACTCCCAGGATTAATTCAACCTACGGCCTAAATTTCTGGAACATATTTCTCCATGTGATTTTTTTTTTTTTTTTTTTTTTGCAGCTGCTTGACCAACCCTCCCTAAGACCCCCATTCCTAGAAAACCCATCGATATTTTTCCCCAGTATTTCCAAACTGGTTTATTTCTATTTGTGAAGTGGAAACCGTTCCCTAATCCTGCTTTCATTAGCTCCCTGTATTCTTAGCTTGCTCCAGAGTGGACACTACAAGAGGCTGACATCTTTGGCTCGTTAGAGCATAGATGCCTGCAGAAGCTGACGTTTTCCACGCCTGCTTGCAGCCTATTTTTCCTTTACATCCATTGCTTACTGTCTGCTCGGTGTCTGGGCGAATCTGTCATCTGTGCCAGAGCACAGCCCGCTGCACCACTGACAGTAAGAAGGTAAACGCTTGCTGCCTGAATCCCCCATTAACTTTGTGAAGCGTATTGATTTCTTGTAAAAATAATGATATTGACAGGCTTTCCAGGAGTAATTGTTTCCAGAGCACAAAGGTCAGCGCTGAGAGTGAAGGGTTTTGGAGCCCGGGTACTCCACAGACATTTGTGCAAAGTGCTGGGGGATGGAGGGAAACAAATAGCAACAGTTTGAGACTTTAGAAATTTAAGTACGTTGACAAAACACCTCGTAGGGGGCTGGCAGCATTATTGTACTCATGAGTCATTAATAGCAAACAGCTCGCCTTGGACAACGCCGGGCTTTGGCACGGGGAGATTTGTAGACAAACAATAGCAATAAAAGTCGCTCCAGCCTCCGCCTCGCTAGGAAGGGCTCCCGCTTCCAACCCTCAGGAACCAGGCTGGGAGCTCCTCTGCTTCCCAAGCAGCAGCCACAAAACCCCTCGGAGAAGCTGGGGCAAATCCTTCTGGTTTTCACGTGTTCATTAACTCCGGGAAGAAATTGTGCGCTCGGGAAAGAAAAAGCAAACCCGTGGAGTTGCCATTGGCCTGAATTAATCAGGCTGCCAGAGCTAATCAGGCTGGTGGGATCCAGGATCCTCGGGTGTTGATGCAGACTGAGCCCTCAGCCCTCCCTGCCTCCAGTGTCCACACAAGGGGGTGGTTCTGGGCATTGCGGGGGTGGCTTTGGGTACAAGGAGGTGATTTTGGGTACAAGGACGTGGTTCTGGGCACAGAGAGGTGATTCTGGGTGCACAGAGGTTGTCCTGGGAGCAAGGAGCTGGTCCTGGGTTCAGAGAGTTGAACTTGAGCACAGGGAGGTGGTCATAGGCCAAAAAAATGTGGTCTTGGGTATGGGAAGGTGGTCCTGGGTACAGGAAAGTGATCCTGGGTGCAGAGAGGTGGTTCTGGCCTTGGGGACACAGTCCTGGGCTGAGGAGATGAACTTGAGAAGAGGGAAGTGGTCCAGGGCACAGGGAGATGATCCTGGGCACAGCAGGAGGATTCTGGGGGCAAGGAGGTGTTCCTGGGCATGGGGAGGTGGTCCTGGGCTCAGGAAGGGGGTCCTGGGGGCAAGGAGGTGTTCCTGGGCACAGATGCTCAGAACTGAGGAGTCCCCCAGCCCTGGTGGTGTGTGGAGAGCAGGAACTCACCCCGCTGCTGCACAAACGAGCGTTGGTTGGTCAATAGTGTGGATGCAAACAAATTGTGTTTGAAAAATGAACTGCGGTGGCAAATTGGAGTTTGATATGCAGCAGGGCAGTGTTCATCAGGCCAAATATCCATCTGCTTGTCTGTCCATCCAGGATTTTCCTCCTCAGAAAGCAGCATGAAAAAAATGGGAAAATCTCCTTTTGCTGTGCTGCAGCATCCTTGTGCTTGGGACAATGCAGGCAGGAATGGGGCCAGCTCCAAGCCACCTTTGCCACTCTTGAGTTAAAATATACAGTCCAGGCTATTTCTTGGATAAAAATGGGAAGCAAGGCCCAAACTGGCATTTTTGTTACTATTGTCTATTTCTAAGCAACTGTTACAAGTGGCAGCTGAAAAAACAGTGATTTAATTTCACTTTATTAAACGTAGGCATTTAAGCATTTTTATTGCTTTTCCCTTTCTACTGCATAGTTGCTCATGTTTAAACCTCTGTTGCTATTTTCAGACGGTAAGGAAAGTTGCTGGATTAGGCAGGGGCTCATTAAAGCGGGATCGTAGGGAAGGGCGCCGTGCCAAGGGAAGGGATCAGAGCCGGATCACCTTTCGGGCTGGGCAAGGCTGGAGTGAGAAATGCGAGCAGGACAGTCCTGCTGGCAGGTTCGGGAAGCAGAGGGGCGATGATCAGCATCACATCGCCGCTGGTGTTCAATGCCACCGCTGCTGCCCGTGCCCCGGGTGCGACATTCCCGGATTCCCCAGCCTGGCCCCGTGTGCCAACGCGGCATCTCCGGACACAGAGAAGCGCAGGGCAGGTGGGCAGGGGGCAGGGGAGGGATGAAAGGCGGTGAGACACGGAGGTGGAGAGGTCTGGCTCGGTTCTCTGCCGAGCGGCGATGGAGAAGGGCCATTCCAGCCATTCCAGCCATTCCAACAGGTAGCAGCGCCGCGCCGGGAGGCAGCTCCTCCGCCTCCGCAAATTTGATCATTGTGACTAATGAACTCCGGCACGGGTTTATCAGCTCCCTGATAAAGCAGCTCTGCTGATAGTCCCCGCCAGCGGCGGCCGTGACACCGCTGGCAGCATCTCCCGGTCCGCCACCGGGGAGGAGATTTGTGTTCCCCCCGTCCAGCATCCCCGGGTGGCTCTGCAGGGACCTGGTGTCCGGGCTTGTAGCAACATCTAA
>JAMPIT010000886.1:1165000-1172500 GCA_026261815.1 Monarcha castaneiventris obscurior
AGGTATTAAATTAATAAAGAAATGGCCCTGCAAAGCCCAGGAGCAGGGAGAGTTGGGGCTCTGCTTTGCATCACAGCTCGTTTGCAAGCCAGGTGAGCCATCCACAGGTTCCTTTTGTGCAGGATCCTAGAGCTGGAACCCGGCATGGGCAGGGCCGGGGGCCGGGGAGGATGAGGGGGTGGATGAAGCAGGGCTGAGGAGGAGCAGCCAGAGCTGTCCCTGCAGCCCAGCACTCCTGAGAAAGTAGGCCAGGCATTAAAAAAATACATCACTGGAGCTGAGCTGTTCTCCAGGAAGAAAAGAAGCAGGCAATGAAGAAGAGTGGAAAATGAGTAAAATCTCCTGGCTCGAGCCAGCTCAGCAGGGCTTCCACCTCCCCTTCCCCGCTGTCCCAAGCCCTCCTCCAGGAACCCTTCTTTCAGCAAACACAGAGTTCTGGCTCTGGGATGTCAGATCCATTTGTGCCCTGGATTAGCATTCATTCTGAAATAAGACAGGAGCAACACTTCCCAAAAATACAGATACAATGAGATAGGTGGGTGGTTTGGTGGGCTCACCTTGGCCAGCCAACTCCAGTGAAAGGTTTTGTGTGGTGGTCAGTGCTGTACTCTTAGAGAACAAGATTTGTGTTGATGCTGGTGTGTAAAAAAGCATGTTTTTTAGGGTGTTTCAATAAATACAAATAAAGAACTGATGTCAATGTGACAGTGAGCAACTCCTCTTGAAACAGAGCTTCCCCTGTGGAGCTTTCAGGCACTGGATGTACTCTTGTTTTCTTTAATGACTCCCAACAATGGTGTGAGCAACACACATAATAATAATTTAATTATTTTCTCATTTATTTGCCCTGCTGTAATGTCTGTGGCCAGGGTATGAGGACCTGGACATGCAAAAACTCCAGGCAGCTCTGTGGATGGATGGGCTAAGATTAATTTCTTGCATGTGCACAAAGTAGGCTTCTCCTAAACAGTTCTCACAAATTAGTGTTGCACATGTCATCAGTTGCCTAGAAATTTAAAAAAACAGCTCCAAAATCCTGAAAACCTGCAGTAAAGGGCCATATCTGATGGCAAACAATAACTGTCCAATAGCCCCACAGTATCTCCTTTTATCAGTACCCAGAACCTTGTTTTATTAAAGATTATGAGCCAGCAAAGGCAGTACTTGTGTTTTCAAGGCCTTCATTTAAATTTCTCAACTTTAACATCAAAAAGACTCTGTTCTTACAAAGGATAGGGATAGTCAAAGGTGGAGAGGACTAAATCAGTCAGGCTAAATATCCTCTGGAACTGGAGCTCTACCAACAGGATTAGCATCAAATAACAAAAGTGGATGTTTTATACTCTGGGTAATTCATGGCGGGAGGAAAGCCAATAATGAATTTAAATGCTAGAATGGGATTTTTTTTTTTTCCTGTTGGCTGTTCCTGACTCACAGGTACTGGGCTGGAGGGCTGGAGGGCAGAGCAGTGCCTTCTCTTCAGAGCTGTCCTGCTGGGAGCCAGACAATCTCCCTCCTGCCCTGCTCTCCCACCAGCAGCAGCGTGGAGCACGGGATCATGGAGCAAGGAGTCACAGGCAATGAGACAGAGAAACACAACAGGCTGAGCAGGAGCAAGACTGCTTTTCTAACTCAGGGCTCATGCATTAGGGACACATTGTGCCGCTTTCTGGAACCGAAATCACGATTTCTTGATATTTAATTTTCTTTGGCTTTTAGCAGATAGTTGTGGAAAGCCCTGACGCTGCGAGTCTCTTATGGCTAAATTATGTGTTCAGAGTTAGCTGGAGTATAGATTTAGTCCTGCTGCTGTTGCTCAGAGTCCATTGTAAGATAATTTGTCCCACTCAATTAGACTAAGTTGTCATGTGAGAAGTGCTGAGCTCAGAGCCCGGCAGCACCGAAGTTCCCTCGCTCAGAGCTCACAGCTCACAGAGGGCTGGAGCCTCACGGCCTCCAGTTACAGCTAGGCTGGAGATCCTTGGGGCTCTGGGGTGGGATTTCTGTTTTTCCCCGTGTTCCAGGCAGGAGGCTGGATGCTTGCAGTCAACAGCATCTCTATCCTCCACTTTTAACAATAGGAAATCCCACGGAGAGGTTGTGGGTTCAATCCCTGCATGGGCCATTTGCTTCAGAACTGCAGGAGCCTGGTGGGTCCCTTCCATCTCGGAATAATCTGTGAATCTGTGAAATTTATGAAGGAACACGAGGTGGAAAGTCAAACACTCACTGTTTCATGTTTGGCAGTATTAAGGTTGTCTGTTGTAATCTGAATTTTATCCCCTTCATGGACACAAGATCTGATAAATCTTTATCTGAGTGATGATTTCTGGTTCTAGAGTTGATGCCCACCCTGGGTGTTTTTCAAGGAATTGGGATTGTTTAGTGAAGGAGACCTATCTGCACCTCCTTCTGCTCGTTTATTGCTGAAGTTAGGGAATATTTAGTGTTTGAGGGAGGAGGAAGGAAGGAGCCAGCCCTCCAGTTGGATCCTGCTGATTAGTCCCAAACAGAATTTCTCTGTCTATTCCTGTCACATATTTTCTGTGTCATCTTGGACGTGTCACAGCCAGTTTTCCAGCGTGGCAGAATCCTTCCCTGCCTAGTTCCATGCCCAAGAGCCACCCGGAGTTTTAATTGTGGGAGTGCTGAGTGCTCACCTGGAGTCTGCTGTGAGCAGGCCCATGCTATGAGGGACTTCTGTCTGTGCAGGGTAACTGGGAGGGGGGACAGAGGAAAACCTGGGAAAATACAAAATATAACCCAGATAAGACTTGAAGGATATTCAGCTGGAGCACAGTGGGTCACGTGTGGATGAGCAAAGCTGTTGGTGGAGGGGTGCAGGCCTGGCCCATGCAGAGGGCTCCATGCTGGGGTGGGGGTCAGTCCCAAACCCCAGCTGGCTGCAGAAGGACCCCAAGCCCAGCAGGGCTGGTTTCAGTCTCTTTGTGCTTCACCCCAGCTGAAACCCAGCGACACAGCGCTGATTTCACCTCCTGGAAGGGCAGCGCTGTTAATTCTGAAATGCTTAAATGTGATGGGCAAAGTGTCTATGCGGAGGTTGATAAGACATTGACTTAATAAATTGCAAGGTTAGGAAGATGTGCCCTGTGGAAGTCACGGTGCTCCACATTTTTCAGGGAATATAAATGTGTGAGGTAATGTTAATCATCATTCTCCATCCTGGACACGGAGCAGGACAGCTCTTCTACATATGAGAAAGTGATAAAATAGAATCACATCATTTAATACATATAAATCAATACTCTGTGGAGCTTCTGCAAGCATCTGTTACCTTGTGGGCAGTTGACAGCGAGAATTTCTTTAATGTAAAGTCTTTAATTTGCAGATATACGTTATTGGAAGGAGCAATGAAAAACTTGTATTTATTTTGGGACGTTTACAAATTGATATGCAATTCCATTTCGAATGAGAGCACAGATCAATGATTTTATCCTCCAACCGCTATAATCATAATTTGCCAGTTGTTTAGTTGGAGGGAGTTTTTAAATTAAAAAAAAAAAAAAGATAATCATTACACCACCACCAAGACTGATTAATTAATTAGGCCTCGCTGAGATATTTAGATGTACCAAGTTTCAAAGTGTCCAGTATGAAGCTAAATTACTCGGCTGTTGTTCTGGCGTGGCATTTATGGTAATTTGTCAAGCCTATACGCAGTAATGGATTGACTCATATAACGAAGGCTATAATTGCAGCTGTTAGGTAGGGCCTTCTTTATCTCAGCCTGTCTCAGTCCCCATTCCTGCATGATTTCTTGCTGTGCCAAAGCCATGTGTGTCTTGTTTTGTTTTAATACATTACTGACCCAGGGTCTCAGGTTACTGGGGTTCCTGTCATACATTTAGTTCCACTCTCATAAAGCACTGCACAAAAAATGCTGGAACAAGGTAACAATCATTGCTCAATATACTAAGTACAAATGTCAGAGTGTAAAACTTGACTGCAGGAGAAGGGTGGAGGGGGAGATAATAATTGAAAATGGGACACTCTGAGCTCTAACAGCGAGGCTGTGAGTTCTAAGGGTCACAATGGCATCATGGACTATGTCTGCTACGTCTTGTTTATCATTAAAAGCTTGATATCAGCCATCTGTTTATTACATGTATTATGCTATATCATCATGTTTTGTTCCAGTGGCTAAAAACGCCCTTGCAGACAGTACCAGGTTGTGTTCTGTGCCATAAAGCACCTCCCCACTGTGGTACAGGAGTACCAAATTTAGGAGAACAAAGCTTTTGTTTAGTTCTTTAGTACTTTTAAACTGTCTTCTTCTTCTGTGATTCTCTCTGTACCCTGACAGGCCACTTACTCACTTTGAAAAGTGTCTAAGTGTGACAACAGATGTTTCACAAACTTATCTTTTAATAACTTACATAATTGAAGAAGTTAACAGGTTGTTCACTTAATAGGGATCATTTATACAGGATTTTTTTAATAACTTGCTGGAAGGGGGAAAAAACCACTCTTGGCTAATATGAAGCATATTTTGCATTTATTATGGGAAAAAAATTTCAGGTAGGAGGTGAGGAGACAATTTGGGAATTTTCGTTAGCTGAAAAACTGCATATTAAACATGAATTGTGATTTTCCATCTGGCCCTACTGGTTAGGAAGCTGCAGTTGGGCATGATCTTCACTGTCAATCAAGAGTCCCCAACTGCGAGATGCAAACCTCATGACGAAGCCCACCCCAACTCATTAAACCAAAGCAAACTGTATGAAGTGCGCCGCTGTGTGATTTTAATATTTGGTGCATGTGACAGGATCATTTTAGTGATTTGCAGGATTTATCTCCTCTTAAAAGTACTGCCTAAGGCTACTCTAATTGGTAGGAAAGCAAATTCCCCCTTCTCCTCCTGTCACTCTTTGTTTTATTTACTGAGAACTGCCGAAACCTATTTACACAATAATGAGGATAAATCACCGTGATGCTTTCAACACAAAGAGAAATGTTGCGTGAGTTGAAAGCTGTACAATTAAAACTAAATTCAAAATATTTCTGAAGTAGTGTCTACAGTTAGTGGTAGTGAAATAAAATTAAGACAAACGATAGGAGCAGACGCTGCCGATAGACGGCTGAAATCGAAACTCTCGAGGCATCTTTTATGACGGACAATTTCATTCAAGACTGCAATTAAGTAAATGCGTGTAAGATGCTGACAATAGCCCAGATGTTCCTCCTCAAAACGTGCGTGGCTCTTCCGTGTTTCTCATGGATGTGCAGCTCAGCTGCTTCCACCAACGTTGTCTTCTCCACGAGGCTCCCACCAGCAACTTGTGCACCACAGCGGGCTGGTGATGCTCCAGGCTGGGAGGACACTCCTCTGCATGGTTGAGGTTGCACCTCACCCACTCTTGGATCCTGGAGAAGTTACTTGAGAGGAGACAGACTCCAAGCTGAGAACAACCCAGGCCAACATCAAGGTGAATGCTGAGGATGGAACACCTGAAGCTGGTGGCCACCGTGCTCCTGAGGATCTTAGCACGGCCCGGTGCTGACTGAGAGATTCCAGATGAAGATTTCCCTTGGCTGGATTTCATGGGGGAGAACAAACTGCTGGGGTTGTTCCAGTGGAGCAAATTATGAGTCCCAATTCTGTGCTGCTTGCTTGAAGACTCCCCCTGGAACAACTGGATCTGTGGACACCACCTCACCCTGGGCTGCTCGGATCCTGCTGCGTTTTGTAGAGAAACAGGACAGTCCTGAAGTGCTTACAAAGCTTTGGGGGTTGGAACCAGATGATCTTCAAAGCCCCCTTCCAATCCAAGTCATTCTACGATTTTATGTATCGTTATCATGAGGTGTTTTATACAGGTTTTTTATAAATAACAATTAAAAATTAAATTCAGACACGCACGTAGAGAAGATCTTTACACTCTTTTGATTTTTAGTCCATGCTGTAACAACCAGATCTCAAAGCAAAATCAAGTTGTATTTATGTGAGCAAGGGACAGGAACGAAACCCCTTTTTACAGCGTATGCTCCGTCTGCTCTTTAATTTGCCCTGCCCGAGCCCCCGGGCCTCAAATTAAACCATATCATTGAAACCAAGAAAACACCATATGCACCATGAAGGGAAAATCACAGCTTTTGAGGACAGCCTTGCTGTTTTTATAGGACACACAGGCAGGTTGCTGTTGCTCAGTGGTGCTGGTAGATGTGGCAAAGCAACAGGCCGATGTCAAATGGCTGTGCCAAAATGGCACCAGGAATTTGCCGGTGTTGGCACCGCTCTGGTTGTACCCACGGCTGCTGCCGAGCTCCAGCAGAGAACAGAGATCTGCCTTGCTGTTCAGTGCAGTGTAAGATACCAATAAATGTAATAATGAATAATTAAAGATGTATCTCTTATTAGAACACAGGTTTCACGTTATGTGTAAACGGACCTTCGTTCTCCCCGAGATGAATGGGAAATAAATTCTTTTCACAGAAGACTCGCCAGGCATTTTTCACCAGTGCTGCAATGAAATACTTAAATAACCCGACAAAATTACGACATCAAAGTAAAAACTTATAAAATATTAAGGTCTAAAATGACCTTTTGCAAAAGCATGTGCAAATCCATCGATACCAGTTGAGTTACTTCTATTTATGTTGTCAGGTGTTTGTTGCATCGGTGTAAAATTTGAATAATTGGCTCTTGGGTTTAGATCCCACAATCTGTGATATCAGAGGCAAAAATTCCGTGGATACTGATGGTGGAGGATCAGACCTCTCTGCAGCACAGGGCACAGAGCTTGGCCAAGTTGTATTGAGTGTGGAGAAACACAGGGATGTGGTCAGGTCTGTGCTGATCCCTCGGGCCTGTGGGCAACCACCAGCCCCATGGGCAACCACCAGCCCCGGGAGCTGCTGCCACGGGGAACTGGATGGTTGCATCTATTTCCATAGGGACGTGGATGGTTGGATCCATGGCCACAGGTTAGGTCCATGCCCACACACACATCCAGACCACTTCCCAGCAGATTCCTAGTGCCTTGGCAAACCAGCCTCCATGGGGTGGTGGAGGCTTCGCAGCACCCTGAGCACTGGGAGAGCCACACTGGGTGTCCCTGGGAGGCTGTACTGGTTGTACTGGTTGTTCCTGCAGAACAATGTCCCTCTGGTCAGCTGGGCCCTGCCTTTCTCCTCCCCTGGCCAAGGCTGATGAGTCATTTTAAATCCTATTTTTACTCCTTCCCTCCTGCCCCCAGATTGCAGTCAGGGCTTTGTACACTTATTTCTTTGTGTCCTTCTGCAGCTGGTGCAGTTGCTTCCAGACATCAGGATTAAAATTTAGTTTCCTGGTTGCTTAATTGGGAAGTGGAGGTCCATCCATTTCCATTTGCCCTCTCATTGCCACACGTCATTTATTTGCAAAAAAACTGAGGCTGAAGTAAGCGTGGGGCAAAATGGTAGAGCTCAAGTTTATTCTATAATCTCTTTAAATAATATTTTAACTGTAGATTTATTTCAATTTCAGTATTCTAGAACTGA
>JAMPIT010000886.1:1195000-1202500 GCA_026261815.1 Monarcha castaneiventris obscurior
TTAAAAAAAGGCTAAAATTTCTGCATATGATACAAAATGTGGCAGGGAGAGCCAAACCTAGAAAGGCCTGAATTCTCATTCTTGTCTCAAAGTTTGAGACGAGACCAAGCAGAGCTCTGCTCCAGGTCCTTGCTTCTTGCTCTGAAACAGAGACCTTGTGGATGGGGTGGGAGGGATGGGTCTGCAGTGTCCATGGTCCTTGGTGGTCAGCTGAGAGCAACCACCAAGTTAACCCTCTCCTGCTGGCACGGAGAAACACCCTGCCTGGGAAAGCAGTTTTTAACTTAGGATGTCTTCCTCTGAAAATCTTGTCCTGATGCCATCTGTGCTCCACGAACTTGAAAGCACAGAGTAAAGAGTGAAATAAAATATCTCAGCATCAAGGAACGCAGTGGAGCTGAAATGCGAGTGCTGCTTGTGTTCACTCCAGCCTGGCGTCAATATTTAGCCCGGTGCTCAGAGCCATCCTAATAAACTTGATGATGTCTAATTTCACCAAGAGTGGGTCCTTTTCACCAAATAATTGAACAAATACCGGTTCCAGTTGATGTTTAGTGAAAGGGTGCTTAATGGCCCTTTTTCTTTGACAGGATGTGAGCTCTCTGTATAGAAACAATTCATCATGAATGCTTCACGTTAAAAACAATCCACGAGGAGCAATACTTAGCATTCCTAGTGCACAATTCATTGGAGAATTTCCGAGCAATTTACAAACATTAGCTCAATAAGCCTCACAACACCCATTTGAGATCAGAAAAAAAAAGAAAAAAAGAAAAAGATAAGATACTGCTCTTCAGCCTGGATGTGGCACTAAGGAGCTGTAAAGCTGGAGGCTGGTCCCAGCTCCTGGCTCCCCAGCACCGGGTGGTTCTGTGTGGAGCTGGGCATCAGCTGGTCCTTGCACAGACTCACAGTGTGGGTGGTGGAAGCTGTGCAAAACCGAATAGAGGTCTGACAGCAAGGATGTTACGTTTAGAATAAAAGAATCATGGAATGGTTGGGGTTGGAAGGGACTTTAAAGATCATCCAGTTCCATCCCCTCTGCCATGAGCAGGGAACCTGGTCCATACTCATTTGATCTGGAGAGAATAAGTATCTCAAATAACAACAACAACAACAAAAAACAAACTCAAAACACCAAAAAAACTCCAAAACATTGCAGATAAAATTAGGGGGAACTTGTGGATAACACAGAAGCAGTTTCATGGAGTTGCTGATAATATCCCTGCAACAGCAGAGAGAAAACCTGAGCATCTGAGCTAGGAGATCATGTCATCCACCACAGAAATCCAGATCTTTTTGAGATCGACAGCTGAAACCCCTTTACAGGCTTTGGGATAGGAAGTTTTAAAGAAATATGCATTCAGCTGAACTGACAGCATCGATTCATTTATGTGGTTTCAGTAAACCTGGTTGCTTCCCTGCTTGCCTCTCTGATATGGGAGATTGCTCCTTCAGCATTTGTGTCCTGGGGTAACATCAGGGTGCTGCCCAAGGTTTAATGGAGAAGGAAGAGCTGGGATTAGAAGCAGCAGTTTTTGATTTGGGGACACTCCCACAAAGCTCCTGTATGAGTCTCGAAGCTTCTCAGCAGCGAGTGCGATGTGGTGCAGCCATTGTTGTTCTTTCTGCTGGCCATGGCTGGGCCTTGCTGGGTGCTAAAGAAGGAAAGATGTTCCTGTCTTGCCTCCTGCCAGGAATTCTGTTGGCACACAGAAACTTATGTGAGGTGTGTGCAGCAAGAATAGTCCCAGTCACTTATGAAGACTGACATGGGTGAATAAATAAAAGTTTTTCTTACTCTGAATGTGAAAGCTCTGGCTGACCTTGCTGTCCTGTATGTACAGAGTTGGGCAGCACAAGCTGCTGGACTGGAGCATCTGAGGAACTCAGGCTGAGGAGAAAGTCCTGAGCTTTCCCTCTCGTTAGTGGTCAGTCATTAGCCAGAAAACCTAATTAAAACATAGTTTTATTGTGAAATACGAAAACATGAGTGCATAAATAAAAAAGGTGATGTCAGGCTGTGAACATCCTCCTGTGCAGGGCAGGACATTGAGGATCCCCCGTTTCCTTCACCTGCCGGGTGGAGACTTCCCAGATCAGCTCGTTCCTTCGGTGCAGGAGGGTGGCAGAAAGGAGTTTCCATCTTCCCAAGCTTCCCCCTTCCCTCTAAGTGCTTGCTGTGCTCCCCTGGGGCAGCGTTGCTGCAAAAACGGTTTATGGGGAGATGCCTGGATGATAAGGGTTAGTCCTAAATAATTGCTGGTTGCCGCTCAGCAGAAATAAGCTGGATTTCGATCCCTGGGTAGAGCGACTCCTCACAGCTAAAGGCTGGCAGAGGTTGAAGAGGTCGTAAGACAGGGCCTAATTTGCCATGTTCCTTCCCTTTCAAAAACAATGAGGGAACTGGGGCCTTGCCGGTGGGCAGATCCTGCCTGGATCTCCCTGGAGTCAGCAGGAGTTGGATCGAGTCCCTTTGAATAGCGAGAGTTTCCAAACCGGAGGCAAAGCCAAGTGTTTTTCAGAAGATTGATCATTACCTTTGGAATTTTTCGACGTAGAGGTCATTACTGCTAATATAAGTTGTGAAAAAAATGAAAAGTATTAAAAAAATAGAGACAAATTCTCATCTGGTGTAAGTCATTGCCTTTGAAGTCAATGAGTCATTGAAATCAACTTTCCCACACCGAGCTAAGGATATGGCCTGGAGTCAATACATTTGTAGTTGTTGAAAAATTAAAAATATAAATTTGCCTTTCCTTGGCAATAATGTTCTGTTTATGACAGAGATCTTATGCTTTAAAATAAGTTCATTAACGAATAGGAAAGTAATATTTCACTACCACTATTCTTTAGGGTATAACTATTTATGATTAAATTTTATTAAACTTTTTTAAAATTGGATTTACATTTTGATGAATCTAATAGATTTCAATTTTGTATTTTTATAGATTCTTTCTAAAGTTTTTCCTCAAGTGCAATCAGAACTGTTTGAAGAATGCAGGCAACCCGCGAGACATGCGAAGATTCCAGGTACAGATCCCTCTAAAAGCATAAATGATGTATAAAAGACCTGATCACATCTTCATCTTATGAAAACCAGAGTCAGTGTAGTTCCAATGCTTAAAAGAACTGCTGTCAGTATTTTACATTTCCCCCAATAATTTAAGTGCTGGTTCTTGGGACGTGCTGAGCTCTGCAGTGGGCTGTAATGGATCAATGTTGGAGTGAGTGGATCTTTCCTTTGGAAGTATTTCCCTAGTTTTCCTTCCTGCCAACACCGTGTGTTGTAGTGTGCTGTTTGCTCAGACCTGCAGAGCTTTTACGTAGTCTGAGTAGTTTGATCTTACTGTAAGAACAGGACTGTGGAGCTCAGGGAAGTTTGGAACTCACACTTCTCTGGTTCACGACTTGTAGATCCAGCAGTGGTGGCCCAGCACATGAATTTTTGTTTCAACTGTGTTAGAAAATGTTTAATACTTCACTTTCTCCTTACAGCTTTTGAGATATCCTGTGGTGAATCATAGCACTGCAGAGAGGCAGCTGATGGGACGGACAAATGATTTCCTCTGTATCTGGGGTCATTGGAAAGGCTCGTTAGGAAATAACTGCCTTTTATTTCAAAATATTTCACAATGATTCATATTTGATTCCAGCAATAAAGTAGTATTGAGATGTTCAGGACTTTCTCAGTTTGGAGAAGAATTACTTGTGGTTAAACTTGATAGCAAAACATGTGACATCTGTTTTCATGCACAGCCAACCAACCGGGGAAGCCAGCACCCTTGAGCCAGCCAACAGAAAAGATCTGTAGCTGGAAAAAAAAAATATTCCTTCAAAACAATCGAGCCAAGCTTCCATTTTTCATGCATCTCAGCTTCACGTGGCATCGGTGATATTGATCCATCTGAACAGAACAGAAGGTCAAACCTGGAATGAGTGGAAATGTCCTCTTTGTCTCACTGATGACTAAATGAAGCATCAGTCACGAGTGATCTTGTGGTCGACAATGGAGCCAGTAGGCACTAGAAAGACTTTCCTGGGTCTCTTTAGCTAATCTCCCTGCCTCTCAGAAGGTTTAACTGGACTTAACAGGATGTCAGATCTTGAACAGTATTTTTACCTGGTTTCCCTGTCTCAGCACCTTTGTGGAGGTGCACTGCAGGAGCGAGGCGATATAACAAAGCGTAGCACGTCGACTTTCTTTTGCTGAACTACAGTATTTTCCCTTGGTGGCTGACCTATATATACATGACAGAACAAAAATAGTTGTCATTTTCATATACACCTTGCTCTGTCTCTTTAATACACCGTGTTCTAGGAACCAAACCCAGAAATCCTGGCTAGAAATCATGCTTGCATGTTTTGCAATATTTCTGAAAGTCTGGGAATCTCATTAAGAGTGAAAGAGGATAGCCCAGTGGCCTGGCAGCAGCTCGGCAGCCGAGCTGAGCGTGCAACCTCAGCACTCTCCGAAGTGGATGTTGACAAGAGGGAAAGTGTCCACTTCTGGGAGGAGAGAGCTGGGGAAGCAGAACAGGCTGGCAGAGAACTGCCCTCGGGCTGTTCTAAAGGGTACTGCAGATGGCTGTCTCCAAGGAGGCAGGATACACAGAAAAGGTGCTGTGATAGCTGAGAGCTAATTATGGCTTGTGAATAAGAAACAGGATCAGAGGTGATCCAAAACATAGAAGCAGACAAGAATTTTCTTCTGATGCCTTGGACCAGCTCTGTGCAAAGAAGGCTCTCTGCTCCCCTTCCATTTGTGTTCGTTCAGTGTTTGGGCTTAGAAGCTGGTGGAAGAACCCTGCAATCACCTTTGTTATAACCAAGATTTAAATAAATGGAAGGTGAACACTAAAATTTGTCCCACTTTGGCCGCCCTCACCAGCTGTGTTGAGAAGGCCTGACTTAGCCAGTGACTTGACACACCCTGCTCACCCCAAGGGAAACGCTGCAGCGGCCGCTGCCTTTGGAAAACCTGGAACCACCACGCAGGGCCCACGCTGGAGTATTTAAATAAGATGTAAATGTCAGTGTGGGGTAACAGCGATCCAGCTACGGAGCCGTGCTCCGCTCTGGCCCTGGCGCAGCTCGGGGTTTCCTCCCTGCCTGGTTCTCCCGCGATATCGCTTCTGGAAGGAGTCCCCCAGCTCCATTGTGTAGGTGTTTGTCTCGGGAAGGTTGCACATTTTGCACATGTTCCTTTGCCATTTTCGACCGAGAAGCAGCTGGAAGCCAAAGGAGGCCCTATCCATCATCTCTTCTATGGCCGGACTCTGAACCTGGACACAAGAATAGGAGCCTTTCACTCAAAAATAAAGGAGGAAATTCCATTGACATACCAGGGTCAATCACCATCCAAATGAACTTGAGAAGGGATACTTTTCATGGATTGAAAACACTTTCACTATTCATATTCAACTCGGCCTTTTCAGATGCAAAAAAGTTCATTATCAGACATTAAATGTAATTGTAAAACTGACCTGGAGATCATTTACTGAAGAAAAAATGGGGAGTTACGACGGGTCCTGATTTATTAAGCTTTTTTTATTTGGAATCCTCACAACCCTTCATTTGAAGACAGTCTCAAGTGAACAAATTTTAATTAGATAAACTATCTAATCAATATATCAACAGATCAATCAAAACAGCAGCTTTTAAAATGAGTGGCTAGAGGGGTGTTTCTGAAACTAATGGCTAGAAGAATATTTCCCTGAATTGAATTCATTTGTTAGCATAATAGGAGATTAAACTCTAATTAGTGTAGCAGGTTCTGAAGAGAAACAATTGTGAGTTAAAAATCACCAGTGGTCGCCACGTAAACAAAGATGTGTTCAGAGATGTCATTCACTCGGTTTAAATAGAAACAGAGAAGGAACAGGATGTTGTTTTGTCTTACGAGAGCTGATTCGCGGAAAACCTGCGGCATTTTTGAAATGTGGGGTTTTGTTTTCTTTTCCAGGTTGTTGTATCAACAACAGTCAATGTGGATGGCCACGTGCTGGCTGTCTCAGACAACATGTTTGTACACAACAATTCCAAACACGGGAGGCGGGCTCGCCGCCTTGACCCCTCAGAAGGTACGGCCCCTTCTTATCTGGAAAATGGTAGGCACACATTTACATGTCCTTTTTTTTTTATTTGCAATGCTTTTTTTTTATTTTATTTTTTTCCTTTTTTGTTTTTTTTTTTTTTTATTTCACCATACTTTATGTTGAGACACCACTACATTTACTTTTACATCATTTCTTCTCTCATCCATCAAAGCACCCATTAAAAAAAGTCCATTAGTATTTCTCAGCCCTTGTCAACTAGAACACGGACGCTTCTGAATTTGCTTCTGACTTCTTTCTTTATTTAATACCTACAGTTTTGCAGTCACAACCAATTTTTCATCTTTTCCTATTTTGTTTCTTTTCTTTTTTTTTTCTTTCTTATTTCAGTCTTGTTTTGCTTGCAGCTTTTTCTTGCTCTTTAATTTGACTTGATTTTATTTTGGCTTGTCATATTCCTTGATCCAGAGGTACAGTCTCAGGTTATGTATGCAAGTTTAAGTGGATGGTAAAAACATGACCGAATCCGTAAAGAATTTACTGTGAGGTCAATTTCCTGTGCCTGGGCCTTACTGCAGATTACGGCAGGAGGGGGTTTGGATGAGAAAAACAGCATAAAATGTTTTTCTTCAGCCTGACTCAATGTGATTGACTTCTTGCCTGAACTGCTAAAAGAAGATAGGCTGAGATGAAGAGGAGAATGGAAAGTGTCTCTGAAAATCCAGAATTGTGAAATCCTATCTTTTTGGAGCCCATCAGCCCCTGAATCACTCACACACAATCGCAGCTGCGCCTGGACACGTGCACATATGTATTTACTGCCCTGCAAAGCCCAAAATAGTCATTTGGATTTAAATATCACTTCGTTTGAACTGTAAAATATGCCAGTGTAGGGATGAAAATCAGCTCTTAGGGAACCTCTATTTAATAAAATTAGGATAGGATAGGATAGGATAGGATAGGATAGAATAGAATAGAATAGAATAGAATAGAATAGAATAGAATAGAATAGAATAGAATAGAATAGAATAGAATAGAATAGAATAGAATAGAATAGAATAATTTTCACTTAGAAGGATCACCCAGTCCAACTTACTGAAGGATTTAGTGTTGCCCAAAATTTAAATGCACACTTAAATACATTTAATTTTAATGCATCTTGAGTTCTGGAAGAGTTAGATTCTCAAACTCACTATGACCTGATGTGCTGGGCCATGCACATCAGCTTCCGTGGGATTCCTCTTGCGAGTTGTTACTAACACATTGACAGGATCATGGCTTTTTACACTAATAAAATTAATTAAAGTGATAACAATACTGAGCTGCTAATACAATCATTGTCGTTTTACGTTTCAAATAGTATTTACCAACGGGCAGGGAGGGGAATGACTGAGGCTAGCACCAACTATCAGAAGGCAAAGCGATCTAGACATCAAAAAATGGA
>JAMPIT010000886.1:1207500-1220000 GCA_026261815.1 Monarcha castaneiventris obscurior
CGTATTTGGAACTATGTTGGTCTGGAGTGAGGTAAGCTATCTAAATTGGTGGGCTTTGAACTGTAACATTTTTTCCATGAATGATTTTAACAAGCTGTCAATAGGCTATTGACATGAGGTATCATGAGGTTTTGTTTCACGGTGCCTTTTTAACCATGAATTCGCGTGTGACAATCGACTGCCCGGCCGGGAATGTACTTGAGGCACTTCATGGCCCTCTAGTGGAAGACTTGCTGTAGGAGGTCTCCCAGTACAATTGGACAATTAGTGTTAAAATTACCAGGAGTAGCCTTAAGGAGACATATGGAGGCAATTTTCATATGAATGATGCCCTGTGGCCTTTCCTGCAAACGAAAACCAAGGATCGTTTACAGAGCTTTTTCTAAAAAAAAACCCTTGTAGAACCCATATCTTCCAACGTGACAGCACCACGGAGGGAGAGTTTGGAGACAAGGAGTACCATTGAAAGTCGTTTTTGTGATTATGTAAACTGGCTGGCATCAGCCTTATCAGTGCCATCTTGATTTAAGGTATGTTTTCTGTGCGATTTTTGTAGCTGATAACACCCCACGCCATCAGAGTTCAAACACCACCACGGCACATTCCAGGAGTTGTTGAAGTAACTCTCTCCTACAAATCCAAACAGTTCTGCAAAGGTGCTCCCGGCCGATTCGTCTACACCGGTAAGTGTGTGGTTTCCATACTCCTCTTGGGATGACAACTCCCGTCTCTCAGTGATACACAGGAATTCAAAATGCTGTTAAAATAGGATGTGTCTTGCAGGAAATGTAACTGCTGGTAGCTGGACCTCAAAAGACTTGTTCATATGGGCACCCAAGAGCTCTGGTGCCCATCCAACCTCCTGGGTCTCAAAAATGTCCCCATGTCCCATGGGATCCAGCTGCCTCACAAGATGTCTGTTACTTCCTGTTTTCATATTGGCCAGAAATAGATTAACAATGGTATTTCCTACTCTCCTCCAGCCAGAAAAGGGAGTTAAGAAGTGCTCAGTGATGCAAAGTATTTTTCAGACCATCTATCCAAACTTCTTGAACTTCCCTAAAGGTTCAGTTGAAGTTTTAGGCATCGGTTCAAGGAGCTGTTGTTGGATCCAAATGACTTTATCCAACCCTATTCACAATCTGTCTCTAAAGATTCCCTCAGACCTAAAACTTGGGATACAAATTCACAAGCCTGGGAAAGATTTATTTATGCCAAATCTTTTAAATACATTTGATTTTAATTTACGACAGCACAAGAAAAAGTCGGAACTTTGTGGTTTCCAGTGGTTTTAATATGAAAATTCTTATTTTGGGATGAAGTATTGCTGGCTTTTTATCTGAAATGTGTATTCGAGTTTTTCTGGCATTTACCAATGAATTTAACTGAGGTGCGGGGAGGGAAAAGGGAGAAATAGTGATTTAATTTACTGTACTTTTGGACGAGGATTCTAGGTAATAAATTTGATCTGATGAATCAATCTCTCTTTCGAAAACAAAGAGCCTTTAACTGTTTACTCGACAGACTGCAGGGATTCGGGGAGAGTCCTCTCTGCCTATTGGGTAGATAATGCAGATTGCAGATGATGTGCAGATGATGTGCATTTTGATGAATATTTTCCCACTAGACTGCCACTGTTTCTATCTATTAATTTAGATCTAATGGGAAAAGTGTGTTCCTGGGTAGTTTTAAGCGAGGACTTTTGAAACTGTTAAAACATCATGGATGTGTTTTTGTGTCTGCCTAAGGTCTATTGTTAATATGAACTTTTAAGTGATGGTAGCACCTGAGATTCCTGTCTTCTCTCTATTCCCAAAGAAATCTAAACCTGAGCAAAAACACTGGCATCCAA
Source organism: Monarcha castaneiventris obscurior (assembly GCA_026261815.1). Classification (NCBI taxonomy): domain Eukaryota; kingdom Metazoa; phylum Chordata; class Aves; order Passeriformes; family Monarchidae; genus Monarcha; species Monarcha castaneiventris. The sequence continues at coordinate 1,209,353 of JAMPIT010000886.1, forward strand.
ACCTGGGTGCTTCACTTCTGGCTGATGAGGGGGAGAATATTTACATTTATTGATCTTTAGGTCTGGGTTTTACCAGAGCTTCCAAATGGGATGGTGGTGACTGTGGTGCTTTTGTGGCAGGTGATTTATCCTGAAAGCCAGAGTTGTTTTGCTGCAAATGTGGCGAGCACAGGTGGGGCTGTCACTGTTGTGGGCTTAAAAATGCTCTTAGGAACTATATTTTATATATATACAGACACATGGATACACACACACATATATGTAGATATATACAGTTCATGCAAAGCTACAGCTGAGCATCCTGCGAGTATGACGAGTTAAAAGAAGTGTCCAACAAAATAAAAAATGAATGAATTAAATCCTCAGCCCGAGTTCCAGATATTTGAGCTGTTGGGAGCTGGTGCAGTTCCACGGCGCACAGGGAAGCGCTGCAGATTTGAACCAGATGACTCTGGCTCTCAGGGCAGAGCCTGGAATTCTGACTTGCTTTAGAGTAATGGCTTTAACTGATTTCTGAAGTGTGGATTTTGCACATTTGGCTAATTTTGCTGTTTTGAACTTCTTTCTAATGTGTAAGTGCACGTGTGTATGGAACTGGAGGAACAAACCAATCACTTCTTCCCTGCGGTTGCCTTTTGTCTTTATGGCTAAGTAAGGATGTTCAAAAGGATCATGAGAATGTCATGAGCTTCTCCCACTGGAATAAAATTGTAATAAAGTTACGTAACTAACAACACTTTAACAGGAATAGATATTTAAAACACCTTTGGAGGGAAACAAAAGCCAATATCCCAGCAATAAGATAATAAGGAGAGAAAGCCAGAGCCTGCCTGAAGGAGAAACTTCTGCTTTGCTTTATCCCAGACTGATAGGGTGGCTGAGATAGTCTTTGGAAATTACAGCTGCCATAGAGAGGGAAGCCAAGCCTCGCTGTATTTCAGAAAATGAAAATGCTGTAGCCTGGCGGAGGGAGGGGCCGGGTCCCCAGGGCATCTGTTTCCCATCAGTGTCCCACCATGCTTGCAGCCTGGCTTGGCACTCTAACATTTAACCTTCCCAGCAGGAGGTAGACCATAGGGCAACAAGGCTGCGGAATAATGAAACAAGAGTGTAGTGTGGTGCACAAAGCCTTTGTGAGCGCAGAAGTTGAGACATTAAACCACCAGGGCAGGGAGATGCGAAAGTTCCAGATTTTTCTCCAAAGCCCCCATTAGCCCGGCGCAGAAGCAGGAGCGCGCCGGCTCCCAGCAGGCAGAGGCAAGGCCTTTCCCCATCTATCCATGCCTTTTTGCCCGCTGCTTTCAACTATTATAAAGATACAATTACCTTGGGAGATTGTGGCAGTTCAGTTGATTAGCACGGTGAATTAAAAGAATGAGTCACAAATGACATGTCCGGCTCTTCTCTACTAGTCCTTTGTATTCCCAGTGTACCTCACCCCTGTTGTAAGAAGGTCAAAAATTAGAGAGAGATAACAATTTTCAAGCAGCTAGCACTTAGGAGCAGAATTAACAATCATTCTGTATGTAATTGCCAGTTAATAGTAAATTGCCTTCTAGACTGTAAAATGCAATATAAACTGGTGGGCACCTAAAATTAAATTAATGAGGTATTTGCTGCATTTAAAAGTGAATAGTGCAAATTAATAACTGGGTACAATACTTGTTTTAATACATATCGAGCGGTGCAGCGTTTGCTTGTTTAATACTAATTTTAAAAGTGCTACCTGAAAAATTTGCTGTCTGTGGGTAAATCGAGTGGTCGGTGCAGGTTGTAGCCATAATTTTGCTGGTACAGTCTTCCAGGTTTCTAAATTAAATATCAGAGATTATTTTTTAATTAGAATATAAGCACTGCAGCCTTATTTGATTATGGCAAATTGTGATTTGTATGCTTCGAAATGAAATTATGTTACAGATAAAATTGCACCTTTACACACATATTTTAGGCTCCGCAGATTCTGTTGCTTTGCTCTCAGCTGAGCAGCAGGATTGTGTTTACAGCGTGTTTGTGCCACTGCCTTCCTGTTTCCTCTGTGTTTTGTGTAGCTTCCTAAGCAAGTAAAGGGGTGTGTAGTCTGATCTAGAGCAGACCAAAACAGTTTCTAAGAATGATTTGTAGCACTTGGAACTTTTCATGCTGGCTGCTTCCACCCTCAGGTTTTTGTTGCACATCCCTATTTTGACAGCCTCTTTGGCTCAGTTGAGGCCATACCCTGAATTGTCAGGAGGCAGCAGATCCCTTGCAGGGGGCTGTGGCATTCGCCTGCCACCATGTCCCAGCAGAACGCGTGGATGTTGAATCCATGGAGCCATTCCCAGGTCTGGAGTGTGAACACCAGAATGACTTTCTCACTAAGACTTGTGCTGGATTTGGAGCTCAGGAGCCCATTTCTCATGGCTCAGGGCTCCCCTGATGGAGCGGTTGTGGCTCAGGAAGGCTGGCAGGGCACCAAGGTGGGGAAGCCCTCTGCACTCGCCACATTGTCCAGGTTTTTGGGCTTGGCTCGCTCTCCCCTCGGCGTGGAGACCTCGCCTTGGCTGCTTTCCTGGGCTGGCCCCCACCCCTCTTCCCCCTGTGAAAGATCTCGTGTTCCTCAAGTATTTGGGGGATCTTTTGTGCGCATTCAAATGCGGTTCTGTCAATGGCGCTGTTACACTGTTTAGAGTCAATAGCTCCCCTCCATCACAGCCAACACAAACTGGCTGTCTCATAGGTCAGTGCTCTTTAAACAAATTACTTGTATCCACAGAGCAAATGATTGTTAATTGCCTCCCACAAATCATACTATTTTTACTATGCTAAACTCCGTGCGAAGGCCTCAGTTAAATTTAAATCACCTGATTATTTCTTGTACATATTCAATTATTGCTCTGAAGGATGAAATCTGGTGACTTTGCAAGAGGAATGCTAAAATATATAGAACAGATCCAGGGTTTTATTGGAAAGCCTTAAAAAAAAAGAAAAACACAGTTACATTCATTTTAATGAAATCTTCAGCATTTCTAATTCATATATATTGCATTTCTTTTTTTTTTTCCTGTTAAGTGCTGTTGTCCTGAAGCAACTTACAGTCACTGTTATTACAGTATTGGTTATTTATTGATCAGACCTTGTGTCAGTATCAGTTGTTAGCAAGCTGAAAAAAAATAAAGATAGAACAAATATTCTTGCCCTTTCTTCAAGCTGGGTCTGTATAAGTCAGTCAAAGTTTAGTGTTCGAGAGTCAAACCCAGAAAGTCTCTGTTAATGTGTAAAACTGCTTTATAGGCATGGAGTAAAATGTATTTTTCTGAAAGCAATAAGTCAAAGGGGAAGGGATCCTGGTGAAGTGTCTTTTCGTATAAAGAAGGTTTTTGAGCATGACATACATTTTTAATTAATAGGCCAATGCTAAACATACAGACATGATTTAGTAGCATCAAGTCAATAGTGTGTTGGATAATGTATATTATATAATAGCTCTGTTTTAAACAGTAGCAATTCCAGGTTTATCAGGGTCATTGTTGTCCCCTTTCTTTTCTGTCTCAAAGGAGGCCAGAAGAATGAGACATACCATTTGTGCTATTGCACAAGTAGACTATTTGTCCTAATCAGTGACACCCATTTACTAGAATTGCTTAAAATGAACTATACCTCATACAGAAATCGCACATTTAGAGTGTTCCATTCATCATCGGAAAATTGAGGGCCAGTAAACTTTTCTGTTCCTCCAGCGGGATCATAGACATGCATCAAAATGTTAAAAAATGATTGGTGAGAGAGAACTGTCACCCATTTATCAAGGAAAAGGAACATTATTTGCTAATTTCCCAACCAAGGCAGTGACAGGGTGCTTCGTCTTTAGACCCATGGTGACCAACATGGCCTTTTTGTTATTAGTACAAGTCAAGCGCTTTTTGGCTGTTGCTAACAAGACACATTTGTCTATCATCAGAGAGTGCTTTATTTTTTTCCAAGTAGCTGTGACCAAAGTCTGCTCTCAGTGCCATGAGTGGCTGCACCTCGCCAGGTCGTGGTAGCACTGAGTCACAGCACCACTGATAAATCACAAAGTTTCCGTGTCAAGGTGAAGGTATTGACTCTGCTGTGCCCAAACTGACAAAATGTAGCAGCCAAGCGATGGCAATTCATCTTAAAAAAAAAAAAAAGAAAAAAGGACAAAAGGGTCATCTTGGCTTCATGTAATAATCAGGAAAATTTGAGTGCTGAATAAGACCTTTGCCTTGTTTTCTCTGAGAAGGGGGAAAGAAGACTTTTTTCCTTTTTTTAAAATTTTTTTTGTTATTGTTATATTCAGCCTATAGTTAAATAGTAAAATCAGTTTCCTGGATATTAAACTGTCTAATTTTATTTTTCTTTCTATAAGTTTAGCTTTACTGCTGTTTTTTATTGCTATAGCCTGATTGTACCACTTGGGCTGAGAACTTCCCTGAGTTTCAAATCAAGGAAAATAGGTGGAAGGACAGGAAATAAGATATTTCACTGAAAATGTACTTCTTGTTCTCATAGTGGGAAAGCAAGAGAGCAAACAGAGAAATCTGGGTTGCATTGGAAGATATCCAGGTGAATTCCTGGGTTTGGCTACTTGCTGCTGTCCATGACACCAGCATTCCCATTAAATTAATTTGTACTCTCAGTAAAGTGCTGTGGAGCTGAGAAGAAATGTGGACTTTGTGGCCTTTGTGTTGAATGTAACATAACATGGAAATTAGGAAAATATCCAGAAAATATCCTTGTGGTTAAGGAGAATAATGATTTGTTGTGTATTGAAACTCATTCTGTTGCATATTCTGGTGCTACTGCTGTAATTAAAGAGCTTGGAAGTGTTTTTATGTTGGAACCTTTGTCTTATAGACACATTTTTTTGGCCAGGTGATTTTCATGAAAGTTGGTTTAAAGGCAGTGGCTGAGGCCTGAGGCTTCATCTGCACTTAAAAATAAATTACTTATCACAGCTGCAGTGAGTGGTATTTTCTAAATGAAAATGTCAAAAAGCATTTCAAAAACCTGCTGGATGTCCACTATTATTTCTATTTTACAAGAATTTCTAAGACCTGAAATGTGAATATAAATTCCTGTGGATGACCATTGGTTTTTGAATCAATTCCCACTGAAGCCATGAAAAGTGGTGAGGATGGAAGAGCTCCCTGGTAGAGCTGGGGCTCCCTTCTGGAGCTGGTTGAGGGTCAGCTGGTGCTGATCCCAGCTGGAATATTCCATGGTGCTTTCCATGGATGTTCACTGGCTGGGGATGTGCCAATGGAGCAGGGGATGCAGGGATGCAGGCTGCTGTCCTAGCAACCCATGCTTGGTGAGTTCCCTTTGCTAGCCCAGTCTTTTATAAGCTTGAAAGTTGCAGTCTAGGACTGGATAGTTTCAATTTTGAATTGCAAAATTCCCAACATGTAAAATTATTAAGGCGGGAAATAAAGGAATTTTTTGGCAAAATCTTGAGAACTTGTTAAATTTGGATGTACATTATGGCTCCTCAGACAACTCTGAATCTTGTTAGCTACCTGATTAAAAACCTTAAGCATTTTTAGTTTTCTCTAGGATAAGTAACTTCGGTGTACAAAAATGTTTTTATTTTGAATACTTTTATATATCTGTATATTTTAGCATGCATAAACATTTTTAAATTTCCATTGAATCCTAAACAGATAGTTTAACAGAATTCTGAATGATTAAAATAATAACCCAGGCTTTCTTTCTTTTTTTTAAAGTGGCAACATCCACTGTGCTTAAGCATTTAATAAAGCTTTTTATAGACCCTATGCATTCCGTGAGTTATTTGAGGTATTTTTTCCAATATCCACAGGTAATACAGAGATTTCACAACTTCGAGTGAGATCTATTTTTGTTTAAATTATTATACAACAGAGGAATACTGTTGTAGGAGCTCTGTTAGATGATCTTAAGGATCTGATTATAAGTCCTATTTGTCTAAATATTATATTAAAATATTACAGTATTATATTCTTATTCTGGGTGATCGCTACTGAATATAAACGGGGAGAAGTTGTGCAGAATTCCAGCTCTTACAGATGTTTGCTGAGGCATCACAGATTTCATATGGCTCTGAGATGGATAAATACCTTTGAAGAGCTCAGCCAGTGACGACAGGCAAATGATCACATTTGCCATTTGCTGCCATCAAGCACCGTTTCAAGAGTACCTGAAATTCTTATATTTCACTGCTCTAGTATTCAGAGGGCCTGAAATTCTTGTATTGCACAAGGATTGTGTAATCCAGCTCTGAGGCACAGGAGAATTTCAGGAGGAATTTCTGTGCTGTCAGGCTCTTGTAGCAGAATTCCAGCATAATTCTGTAAAATGTGTGTGTGGAAACAAGGGGATGGGGATCGACCCACACAGACCCATCTGTAAGGAGGAGATATTTATTCAGCTCTGTGGCCTAGCAAATGAATAAACTCCCAAATAATACCCCAAATGCAAAAATAGATAAAAGCTCAGTTTATTCCAGTAAAATATATCTTAATTAGTAAAGTACCTTAGAGTATTGAGCAGTTGAAATGTACATTTTGCTGCTTTGATGTAGTAGCACAGGGTAGCACACTTTACTAAATCGGGAATATGCCTTATTTCTGGAGTAGAATGTTTTGTTGTTTTAGTCATATGTTGTTTTCACAAAATGCCATGTTTTGTTGTAGTTCCATATGTGTTGGGCTGAGGGACTTCCTTGGCATGATGAGAGCATTTGCAATTTGATATCAGACAGATTTCCTTCTCCTTCACTGAAATAGTGCCAAGGCCCTCCCTTGCAATGTTCCCTGCTAAAAACAGGGATGGTTTGTGTTGGGAGGGACCCCAAAGCCCACCCAGTGCCACCCCTGCCATGGCAGGGACACCTCCCACTGTCCCAGGCTGCTCCAAGTCCCAATGTCCAGCCTGGCCTTGGGCACTGCCAGGGATCCAGGGGCAGCCACAGCTGCTCTGGGCACCCTGTGCCAGGGCCTGCCCACCCTCACAGGGGATAATTCCTTCTGGGCACATTGTTGGGTCACCTAGATTTTCTCATCAACCAACACCCCCAAGTCCTTCTCCTTGGGGCTGTTTTTTACTGATGTGATCCTTAATTTCTCATTACATTCTCATTGTGTAAATTTAAATGGTGGCAAATCTGTAGGTATTTGGCCCTGCAAGCTGTTCTCATGCTGAAATGTGTGGTGTGCTCTGATACAATAACTCTATTGACCAGCACACCAAGTGGGTTTACTTGAAGTGCTTTCCATTCCCCACTTCAGACTTCACCTTTTAAGTCTTTAAATATTTAAATATATCCAGTATCACTGGCTCTAAATACCCACAGCAGCAGCAGAGTGAATCCTGTACAATGGAGAACACTGGGGCCATGTCCCAGGTGAGGCTCTCCCCTCCCATAAAGCCAGCCATCATGGGACTCTCTGGGATCAGACACATCATCCTTCCATCCAGGTGCTCGTCCCATGGCCCTGGGTGTGGTACAGCAGAGCACCCACAAGCAGAGGGTGTGTGAGGTCCTGTCCCCTGTGTGCCACCTGCTTCACTCATTTTTAGAGAACTGTGTGGCCTGTAAAGTGGTTTTTCATTCATTCTCCCTTGCTCTCTCCCTCTCCTTCTCCTTCTCCATCTCATCCATTCATTCATTCATTTAAAGTAAATCTGCAGCTATTATGATGGTAATGACTTTTTTGGCAAACATCAGGGCCTGGAGCACAATTGTTCTCAGTCAAAGGGGAAATGCAGGTGCCCTTGAGGAATCCAGGGTCATGAGGTGTTAGTGCTTCACTTGTCACTGAGTGCCACCCCCAAAAGGTGTGCCCAGGTCCTGTGGTGGGACAGCCTGGAGGGGCTGGGCTGGGAACCCCTGAGGATTATCTGAGGGTGGAACACCACCACAGTCTTCCCATCAGATGTTTCTCACCTCTCCTGCAGTGAGGGTGCACCAGCCCTGCTGAGACCCCACAAGTGTTGACATCAGGCTCTTGAAAATCAGGGGACAGATTATTAGACACAGAGTGTGTTTAAACCTTAATTTGCTCCACATTTGTGGAAGATGCTTGTTGTTGCTTTGGTAATCTTCTGGCCCCTCACCTTTGTTTTCTCCCTCCCCTCACCGTGTGCTTCTTCCATCCTTCCTGGAGGAGGAAGGCAGTGGTTGCTCTGGTGGATGACTGGAACAGGCCAGGGAGTGTTTTCCCTAATTTCCTCTCCCACTCCACTTTTGAGTACAAAGTCTGTTCTGCTGGGGATGTTCTGATCTACACTAAAACAGGCCCAGAGAGGGATGGATGATTCCTGAACTGAGTGATTTGGCATTTGTCTTCAAAGACATCAAAGCTACAAATGACCATTCAAAACACTCTTAATATTTCTTTGTTAACTCCTAATCACAGACTGGTTTGAGTCAGAGGGGACCTTTGAAGTCCCACCCCCTGCCATGGGCAGGGACACCTTCCACCATCCCAGGCTGCTCCAAGCCCTATCCAGCCGGGCCTTGGACATTTCCAGGGATCCAGGGGCAGCCACAGCTTCCCTGAGAAACCTGTGCCAGGGCCTGCCCACCCTCCCAGGGAAGAATTTCTCCCAGTATCCCATCTAAACCTAATTCCTTTCAATTTAAAGCCATTCCCCTTTATTCAATGGCTACATGTCCTTGTCTCCTCCTTTGTGAGCAGCGCTGCATCCCAGTATTCCCTGCCAGGTTCTCCTGAATGGCAGGACAATCCCTCCATTCACTCCTACAAACAGCCAGCATTGTGCATGTCAACACCTGGGGTGGGCTTTGCTTTCCAGCGAGGAAAATAAATAAATAAGCAAATATGTAAACAAACAAAGAGTATGGAGGCAGTTTTCCCAATGTCAGCGTGAGCATTTTAAGGAAAATTCTATATCATTATCGGATCGAGAGTAATTATGAGCTGACCTGTGAATTTTAGGCCTGTAATTGAAACAAGTGAGTGAGTGCCATTGTTTCCCTTCCTGCTATCTGAGGGAAAGTGAAGCAATTACTAGAAATCGGGGAGATAAAGACAAAGGCGTCGTTTTGGTTTTTTAATGAAAAATCTATTTTTAGTTTCTTTGTGGAATGGGGAGAACTTAAATGCCTTTAAATTTTTTTCTTTTCTTTTTTTTTACAGTAAATAGGTTGTCCTTAGTAAGTCCAGGGATATTAGTCCTGCTTCAACAAGCAAGAGTGCCTTCTGATGAATGATGTGTTCAACCCCTCCATGCCTTTGTATTTCCTATGCATTCCACAATGCTTGGCTCACCCTGCCGAGTTCTGTGATTGAAATTCATTGCCAAATTTATTGAGAAATTAATGAGAAAAGCTGCAAAGTATTGACTTTGAGAGGAAAACACAACTCATCTTGAATGAGGAGGAAAATGCAGCAATAATTTAGCCACTATTGATTTTGCCCTGTCCATGTATTGATCTTCATTTTACAATATTAATTTGCACCTGCAATCGGCTGCAAAGGGAACCGATTTCATTTCTTTGCAGTGTTAATGTGCAAAGCATTAGGTGCTCTTAAGAAGTGGTGGTATTACAAGTCACATCGGAAAGGCTGATTTTTTCCTTATTTGTGCTTGTTACCGAAATAGACTAAAAATTAATTTTTTTGTCTGACAAAATATTAAAGCAAAAACCCATCTCCAATGTATATACCTCCTCTCAGCCCCGTAGGCTGCTTTTCATCTGGGTGAGGAACAATCAGCAACCTGAAATTCCAACCACTTCTCATCATCATGCCCATATCAGTTCAAAGTTCATGAAATTTCTATGAGCATTGATCTTTACCCATTGATTTTTTTTTGCAGCAGATCTTTGAAATTTTAATTTCCCGAGCATCTGAATTTCTTATAGATGAAATGCACTTGGTAGAGACAGTTGATGATAAAGTGGTGAACTTAGCATCATTTTAAAGCCTAAAAAAAGGAGAAAAAACAGGCATTTGCAGACTTTGTATAATGTTTTGAGGTGAAATGATAAAGGTGCTCTGATAGGGGTGAAGTATTCAGCAGGGAGTTAAATATCAATTTTGTCTTCAGTGGCCACACATTTTTAATGCAACTTTTTATACAGTCATTTTTGAAAGAAAAGCTATCTGGAGAAACAGCAGGACTAAGAGACATTCTTCACTGCACAATCATTTGCTCACAGCAGTCTTTATCACCTGGTCAAGTTCACCTAGTTACTTATCAGTAGGACATTTAATAACCTCAAGGTGATATAATTGCTATTGGCATTTTTCCCCCTTGGATTCAGCTGGTTAATGTGTAAACTACTTGTCAGCAAATAGCACTTTGTCACTGAAATCACTAACACCCTCTAGAGGAATGTCTCTGTATTGAGCAATTTAATTTTACTTTATTTAATTTTTACACATTACAACCTGTGTTCATTCAGGCACGTTGAAGCCTTGCAGTCTGCTAAAGCAGGGTGCGGGTGTCCCTGTTAGTAAAATATACTATATCTTATTTAACAATCCCTATGGCTTAATTGAAGCTCTCTCTTGTCCCTCAGAAAAGGAACTGCAGATGTTCTTATTATGTAGTTATGCTGCTAATGTGAAAAACTGCCTCATTACGAGGATCTGTTTGTAGCTAGAAAATTACTGCATTATGACAAATGCATGATTGG
>JAMPIT010000886.1:1232500-1285000 GCA_026261815.1 Monarcha castaneiventris obscurior
AAGCTCTTTGTTATTTGCAGTAAATAAACAGCGTGTATGGTTGGTTTATAAAATAATTATGTCTAGGTACCTCCACCTGGTTTTGGAATATTTACACAGATAAATCTAATTTGATGTCTGTGATTTTAAAATACTTTGTTTGTAGGCATGTGTGACATATATGTTACTAATAAAAGTAATAGTTGATTTAATTTACCTGTTGTAATTGAAAATGCATGTAGCATATTGCATTTAAAATTAATTTTGATACTAATGAAAGGAGGGAAACAGGATTATTAGATATGTTCAAACGCATATTCTTTTTTTTTTTGCTTGCAACGTAATTATTAAATTGATTGCTCAGATAGGAACAAATTGTTGTTTAAAATCCTGATTCCGCTATGTTTCCTCTTCTAAAAAGATTGTCTTTTAATGCGTTTCCAAGCTAATAAGCCTTATAAAATTCTGTACTTGCTCTTGAATTAGTTTTCACTGATGGCTACACCTTACGAAAGCTTGTTGTTAGCATAAAAATATCAATCACAAAATGAAGACCCCAAAACAGCCTTTTAAAGTAAATCACCGCAACAAAAAAGTTTTTCTTGTCAGCTCTGGCATTTGAAGGTGTGGAGAGGCTGAAAGTTCACGCAGTGTGTTGGTACAAAGCGGGACTCGAGCCTGTTGATAATTGCTCCTAAAGACAAACGTGAAGGCACCTGACACAGCTGGATCGAAGAGAGCTTTTGTTGGCTGTCTGTGCTAAGAGGAGAGACAACATAGAGTGCTCGCGGATGATTTAAGTAGGGTTGGCGTGATAAGGTTATCTCAAGCTGCAAGAGTTGATAGGGCAGTGAGAGACAACTCAGAGCAAAGCTGTGCAATCAATTAAAACTGTGTAATATATGCTGCATGAGGAAACCCCCCAGCCCTAAGTCTATCTTATAAAATAACATTATTTTTTTGGGGTGGGGGGGTTTCTAACACAGTAGGTTACAGTCGCAACACAAGCAGTGTTTCCCCGCGAGGATATGTTCCCAGCAGTACTCCTCAGCAGTCCAATTACAACACAGTCAGCAATAGCATGAATGGATATGGCAATGCCGGCATGCCCAATCTAGGTGTACCAGGTTCCCCTGGATTTCTTAATGGCTCCTCAGCTAACTCTCCTTATGGCAGTAAGTGTCTATTTTTGGTAACACATCATCATATAGATTCATATTTACTACAAAATCAACTCCTTGCATTGTTTTGATTTCCTCTATTGTCAGCTACTGGATAAAAGGAGGGGTGACTCTGGAGGCTGGACGTAAAAATGAAAATAATAAATTGATCTGTTTGTGCCAGAATACAATCTCAGAGAGAGAAAAAGAAAAAAAAGAACAAACAAAGCAAAACAAAACAAAAAACCAAAAATAAAAATTGGACTGCGCAATTTGTAACAAAAGTCCAACACAAAAGAGTTTGCCTGTTATCCAGAGAGTGGCCAAGCCAAGGCATTTCATTTTTATTTTTTTATATATATTTTTTTTATATATATATATATCTCTATATATATTTTAAGAGGCAAGGCCCTATCACTCTCTTTTTCCGTGTTTGCCGTGAAAACCTCAATCTGAGTCCTGATTATTTTTGCTTTATTGCAGTAGTGCCGTCAAGCCCTACCATGGCAGCCTCTTCGGTCACCCTCCCTTCAAACTGTAGCAGTACACACGGCATTTTCTCATTCTCACCTGCCAATGTCATCTCTGCAGTGAAACAAAAGAGCGCCTTCGCTCCTGTTGTCAGGCCCCAAGCCTCTCCTCCACCATCTTGCACCAGTGCAAATGGAAATGGACTTCAAGGTGAGCCGGATCTCTCTCAATTTTCTCTCTGTTGCTTCTTCTTTTTTTTTTTTTGGTGCTTTTTTTCTCGGGGAGAAAGGTACCTGGCTGGTTTTTTTTTGGTGTTCTCGTAGTGATGCAAAAGCAGGGGGAGAAATAGGGTAGCATGAAGGGTCCACTGAGATTTCCAGGTTTTTAGTTCATTTTTGATGCTTGCATTAGAGAAAACGCCAGTTGTTTTTCTGGCATTTTCCCTTAGGAGTTCGTGCCTTAAATTTTAAGGGAAGACTGTATCCCTGAATGCCTCTTGGAGGGTTTGTGTACTCCTGGTGTTTATATGTTTTCTGAACACATTTCTGTGGATGTTTAAGCCCAGCAGTGTTCTGGCAGGACGTGGTGTGATTTCCTCACTTTATATTGGGTGCAGTACTGCTTTTACATATGTCAGGTTAATATAAGTCAGGTTAAGCTTTACTCAGTGGACTAAGCTTCCCTGGACTAGGCAGCCCTGTGTGCAGTGGTTTGCATGCTCTGGTGGTCCCAGCTCTTACTGTGGTGTTAGAGTGGATACATCCCTAAATGAACTAAATATTTTAATTAGCAGGCAATTTTAACATTTTTCCTTTTTTTTTTTTTTTTAAATTCATGTGATTGCATGTGGCTAATGCAAAGAGCAGCTGATAAATCAGTGGCAGAATGGCTGTGGTTGCCTGTTGGGGGTGGGACAGGAGGAATTATGACACAGTGTGAGAACAAAAACACAAAGAAAGAAGTCATCCTAAAGAAAATGATTCATGGCCTATTTTGCCACTTTTAGGGGTATTTTGACACATAGAATATGAGACTGAAGGTGCATTAGAATCCTTGGGAAGGTCTGTTTGCCTCTGGTGGAGTCTCAGTGCACGGTGCAGTAAATTGAAGCACTTCAGATCCCATTGAAACCAGGAAGGGTTGAGGACACTCTCATCCCGGAGGTCATCACTCCTCTTGACTTCCCCAGTTAAGAAGCAGCAGCAGCAGCAGCAGCAGCAGCACAGGATTATTTATTCTTTGTATCACCATGACATCCATAATCCATCCAGCACGCACAGGCAAACAGATGAGGAACATTTTAATTTCCCAAAATAATTCTGGACACCTGCCTTTTGCGGGGTGCTGAAGGCACTTTGGAGAGATATCATCCCAATCCCACAGAACTGCTTGTCCACCCCAAATCCATGCCAGGATCTCAAAATGAATCTTCCTGGAGCTTGCTATTAACTTCTTGGCCCAAAAAAACCATCTGAGACCTTGTTATGCACTCAGGTCAACAAAGAGCTGAGAATCCAGATACACAAACTCATTGTAGCATGAATATTAAAGGAAAGGATAATTAAATTAACAGTTTTTTGCATATTTCTTTAGTGGAAGCTTCACTGTGTTACTACTGTAAGTAGAAAACTATAGCCGTATTCTTAGAAAAGATAATCCATTCATAAAATAATCCAGTGTCCTACTTTCTTTTTATAAGAAGACACTGGTATGAAAAGTAAATACTGAAATAAAATAATGGAAAAAAAAGGAAACATAAGATAATAAAAACAAAATAAGGAAAAATAAGATAATAAAATTAAAATAAATAAAAATAATAAACATAAAATAATAGACAGAAATAATAAAAGGAATTAAAAAAATATAAATGTGGTAACATATGGCTTAGGTCTGAGGTAGCTCTTCTGTAGCAAATATTTCTATATATTCATATCAACAAATTGATTTTTATTTACTCCAAAAAATGCAAATATTTAAAGATCTACATTAAAATTACCTGAATTTCCCTAATTTCAGCATATGAATAAAGGGCTTCCTATCAGATACTCGAGGTTTTATGTTTTTTAGAGCTCTTTACTTAAGAGCTCTAGATTACCTCAGAGTGGGGTTTTAAGGAGAACTGGCAGGGCTGAATCCCTGCACCAAGCACCCACTGTCCCTTAGCACCTCCCCAAGCCCCCAGTAGCTGCACATCTCCATCCTCAGGTGCAAAATGCTTTTTGTATAAAGCTCACAAGATGACACTTGGAATCAGCCAATTTGGATTTTGTTAAATAGGTCATGAATTTGGCTCTTAAACTGAGCCCATCCTTGCTTTGCACTAAGCTTTTTCTCATGCCCAGAGAGCCCAGTGAAGACCTAATGATGCCTTCAACCCCTGATTTTTGGATGCTGCAATCCAAGCAGCAGACTTGGTGTCATCCTTTTGGGTTTTGGAGCAGCATCTGAACTGAAAATCAAGTGTTGAAAATACATAGATAATAAATAGACAAATAAGTAATTAATTAAATACAAACTGTCAATTTTCCTCTGTCAGCTGAACCTGAATAATTTTGTGTTGAGCAGAATGACCCAGAGAAACAGGCAGAATGTCTTTCTGGTCTGGTAATGAGAGCAGCGACTTCCAGGGGTGTGGCAAAAAAATTGCATAATTTATGCAAAGTAAACAGCACCGCGAGGTCATGCTCAGTATTGTGGGGGTTAGGAACTGACACGGAATCACAGAATCCTGGAATGGTTTGGGTTGGAAGGGACCTTAAAGACCAACCAGTTCCAACTTAAGGCAGGGACACCTTCTGCTGTCCCAGGCTGCTCCAAGCCCCAGTGTCCAGCCTGGCCTTGGGCACTGCCAGGGATCCAGGGGCAGCCACAGCTTTCCCTGGGCCAGGGCCTCAGCACCACCTCACCTCCCTCACCCAGGAGTCCTCTGTGAGCTCCTTCAGCATCCCAGCAGAGGCACCATCCCTTGTCCACCCAAAGCTTTGAGTCAATTCAGGCTGAACTCACAAAAGGCCTCAGATTGGCTGTGCTTCACCCAGTGGTCCTCACAGATCTCAGCCTGAGCCTGAGCTGCAGCCAGAGCTGAGGGGCAGGACAGGGATGAGTTTGTCAGCTCCTTCCTTCATGAGATATCACCAAGCAAAGCCACCAACACTCCTGTGTTGGTACTTACTTACACTGAATTTGATACATAGAGTTCATTAGGGAGTTTCTGCTTCTTCCTTCCTATTTTCGCAGTCATTTGTTGACATGGAACTCTTTTTAAAGTTTAATTAGTTGCTTTCTGGACTCTGTACAACCACCTCGAGAGTTTTCTGATCAGCAGATTTTCAACGTTAAATTAAAGTACGGAGTCTGAGAGCTGCAGTCCAACGCAGCTGAAGTTTTTTTTGGTGATCTTCAAGTAGAGAGCCTCATTACAGAGCAGGGTGTGAAGGAGCTGAGTGACAGCTGAGGGTTGGCACTGCTAGGAATGGTCACATTCAGTCAAACCAAGAGGGCACTAAGGGCTCGTGGTCACTGGGGTTGTCTCAGAGGCAAATCCTGCAGTTCATGGATAAGGAGGGATTTGGATAAGAATGGATAAGAATTCAGATGAGGGTGGTCCTTTTGAAGGGATTTGGGGGTTAATTGCCCCAATCCTGGTGGGTAAACCACTGTAGAGTACCTCTGTGTGGAAAAATGTTGCTTGTGGCACATTTAAGTTGGTGAGAGGAGCAGAACTATGAAGCCCCAGCTGGACCTCAGGGGGATTGTTTTGTCTCCTAACAAAGAATTAAACAGAAGTTGAGCTGCTCTAACTTCTGGCTTGTGCTGGTGTCACCCTGAGCATCAGGACCACCCAAACCCACCACACCAGAAGCAAGATGCTGCTGCCTGTAAGCACAACCCCAAAACCCTCTCTCTGCTGTAGCACCTACTTCCTGAGAGTGAAGATGGAGAGGTCTGTAGGTGACATTTTTTTTAAAAAGAGATCCAAGACACCTTCAAGTGGAAGGTGTCCCTGCTGGTGGCAGGGGCTTGGAACTAGATAGTCCTTAAGATCCCTTCCAACCCCAGCCATTCTGGGATTTTATGATCCAGTGATGAGGACAGAGGTTAAGAGGAAAAAAGGCAACCGGGGGAGATCTCAGAGAGGTCAGGGTGGGGGCAATGCCAGCCAGGGCTGATGGTTACTCCTCCCCCTCGCTGCACCCATGCCTGCTGCACGTCCATCGTCAGCCAGCCGGTGCCTGAGGAGGATCAGCACGCAGGAGCTGCAGCTCTTGGAGGAAACACCTCTCTCTCTGCTGTCCCCAGGGCCTGACTCACTCCTGTGAGTAAGCCTACAAAAAAAGGGCTTTTGGGCCCTGTCCAAAAAGTGACAATCTTGTTGACTCTGCATGACCTCCATAGTCTATGACCAGAAAGTCAAGTACTCACACAATTTTTTTAAGAGCAGGGTCCTACCGTGTGTGTTCCTTAGGGCAGAGAGCCTTTTCCTGTTTAAAACAATGAACATTAAAGGTAGAAAAGAAATTTTTTAGTGAGAGACTACTGGCTCGCTGCAAAGTTGGAAGTACAATATGTGCTCAAAATTTGGTTTTCAATTGTAATTTACTTTCTATAGATTGTGAAAGATATTGCTCTCTGGTTATAGGACTGTAATGCAGAGCAAAAGGCTCTCTATATTCTTTTAAAATTGCATCCTGCTTAATTTTCTGGTCTTCCTCCAGATGAAAGTATTAAAATTATTATTAAAAAACCCACCAGCTCATTTTTCTTTAAGAAGGCATTTGGTATCAATTTGCACAGCAGGAAGCTCAGTGCAGAAATTCACAATTGTCAAAGATTGCTACTAAAATAAATTGTGAAATACATATCTAGAACATCAACCTTGCACCCCTCCTTCTGACTGTGCCACAAAGAAAGTTCAATAAAAATGGTTAAATTAAAGAACTGAGATCTTTTTTCTTTCCCCCAGAAAAATACGGCAACAGATAATCTAAATTTTCACACAGCAGAATCCCAGATTGGTTTGGGTTGGAATGGACCTTAAAGGCCACCCAGTGCCACCCCTGCCATGGCAGGGACATCTCCCACTGTCCCAGGCTGCTCCAAGCCCCAGTGTCCAACCTGGCCTTGGGCACTGCCAGGGATGGAGCAGCTGATGGCTGAGTGGCAGCACGAGGCACTCGAGGCCATGGCTTAGGGGTGAACCACGACAGTGCTGGTTGGTGTTGGACTTGATGCCCTTAGAGGTCTTTTCCAATATTAATGATTCTGTGATTCCATGACAACTGTTCCTTAAAATGATCTCCTGCACCCCCCAGGGCAGGTGCCCCCCAGATAACCAGGCTGTCACCGGGATGGATTTGCTGCTGGCTGAATCCCATAGGAGAAGCCAAACTGGGAGCAGGGGTTTGGCCGGTCCAAACATAGGGTGAGGTCATCTGCTGGCCTGGGCTGATAAAGTGTGACATAGAGGGGATTTAGTGAAGTGTTGTTTTTAAGGGTTTTTGAGAGTGGTCAGGCCTTGGCAGGGGCTGCCCAGGGAGGTTTGGAGTCCCCATCCCTGCAGGTGTCCAGGGAAGGTCAGGATGTGGCACTCAGAGCTCTGGGGACAAGGTGGGGATGAGGGTCAGCTTGGTGATCTTGGAGATCTTTTCCAACCTAAATTATTTTGTGATTCTCTGAAAGCATGATAAGGAAACTGAATATTTTGGGTAGAAAGGCTCTCTGCCAATATACCTACTATTCTCCAGTTAAATTTTGTAACTTCACTTGCTGGTTAGATTTAAAAAATTCATTATTATAACTGTTGCAAAATTATAAATTCAGTTTTGATTTTGACATATTTGACAAGTTTAATTGGGGAGAAAAGTGGCAGAGTTGAAAGACTTTATCCTGTTTCAAGAGCATCACCTGAGCTGTGTTTTAGAGAGGTTTAACCCCACCCAAATCCACAGAAGGCTCTGTCAGGACCAGGGGCTGCTCTGGGTGCAGCCACTGGAGCAATGCTGGTCATGGTTGTGTTACCCATGAAATGTGTACAGACCCAGCTCTTCCAAATCGTAAAGCTGCAACAGCGAATCTGAAATAAATTAATATTGTTGAAATTAATGAACTGAGAAATTGAAGTTCACATCGCTACACGAACAAATTTATTAATATCTGTTGTACATAAATTAATGAGAAATATCATTATGGCAAAAATTAAACAACACTAAAATTAAAGGCTGTCTAAATTACTCTTCTACCAAAGAGTTAACTTGGAAAAAAGCAGTGGTTGCTGGCATCTCAATCTTTGTCTGTTAAAAAACCCCAGGATATGGCTGGTCAGGGGTATGAATATTGTGTCTTTCTATGGTGTTTGATCTCTAGGGTTGGGAGAAGGTTTAGAGTTCTCGGTTTTGGTTTTGGAGAGTCCTTGGTTTGCTCAGTCCTGAAGTAGAATAGTGGAAAAGGAGGTTTTCTGCCCAGGGCATGAAGTGGTGATTGGTGGGGACATCCCCAGGGGATGCTGGCACAGCCTGAGGAGTTGTCAGGAGCCTGCAGAGAGGCTGAGCCTGGGGAGCTCGGGGTGCTCTGCCCACAGAGCTCCTTTCCCAAGGAGAGGCCCTTTGGGGAGTGTTTGCTGGGAGAAGTGTCTGTGGTCCTTGCTTGGGGATGCCGTGGAGGAGCCCAGCTCTGCACCCTCCTGCCCGTGGTGGCTCTGAACCCGACGTGCCTCAGCCCAGCGTGCCAATAACAGCTCCTTTTCTTCTCTTTTTTCTTTTAGCCATGTCCGGGCTTGTAGTCCCGCCAATGTAAAGTCACTTTTGTTTACCTACCGTAGCACCAAGCTGCAGAGGATGGGCTTAGGGGACAAGTTTAGTATATTAAGACATGCTGATGGAAGCAGTATCTTCACGCAGAATCAGCAACAAATCGAAATGCTACAGGAAAAAAAAAAAAACCCCCACAAAAAAAAAACCCACAAAAAAAGGAAAAAAAAAAAAGACTTTGTTTAAAGATTTTATTTAAACTATTAAGAATCTACATGCAAACAACCTACTTCTTCATGAACAATTCCATTTTATTGACTGAATTTTTCTCATATTTTCACATTTCTCAGTCCTGGAGAATAAGGAAAAAGCGACGCCTATTTTGTATAAAGTTTCTGATTACGTCTTGGCTATGTCTAGTACTTGCTATGTGTTGGGAGAAACTTTGTGGATGCACCATTTTGATTATCATGAAACACTGATGAAAAATGCCTCCGAACATTTTTCTGTACTCATAACTAGATTCACAATGGTTGTGTATCTCTATAATGTGAAATATTTTTTTGTGGTGGAAAAAAAAAAGGGGGCCAAGGAGGTTATGAGCCATCAAACTGGAAAAAAAAAAGAATAAAAAAAAAAAGGATGAATATATGATTAGAAAAAAAAAAACCACACAAAAAACCGGGGCGTGGGGGCGGGCGTGGGGGGGTTTATCGTTGCTTAACTTCATCTTAATGAAATGGAACTTTGTAACTTATTGTAGTTAGAAATTGTAACTTTGATATTGAATTCTCTTGCCTTCAACAAGCACACTGACAGAGAAAAAAAAAAAAGAAATTGCTACTGTCTGTTGGTTTAAAAAAATGAAAAAAATATACTTCCACTGCTAGAGCTTCCTGTTAAGCAAGTGTGATCTGCAACATTTTTTCAACTTTTGCTAGCACTGTATACTATTGCATTTTAGGCTACTGTGAAGTCTATGTTTCTTGTACCAGAAAATTGTCCTTTTGACTTCTAGATCCTTCTTCCCTAATGTGTTTTGTATGTGGTTATAAAATTGTAGACTTTTGTGATTTTGCCAAAGTTGTAGCTAAATATTTATACACTTGTCTTGAATTTTTTTCAGATCCACTTAAATATTTAGACAAAAAAAGCAGATTTTATTCCTTATGAAGGCTATAAGGAATAAAATAGTCTTATCCATTGCAACACTTTCTTTCACATAAACACTTGCAGTCACTAAGGGAATTTATTTTGTAACATATCAACTATAAATATTGTATTTATCTTCGAAATTTTGTATATTGCTTTTCATCATTTTTGTTTTTTTTATGTTCTTGTATGTATTGGTTTTTGTCCTGGCCTGGTATCGTGATGCTGAAAATAGCATTAAGCCAAGAACTGTTGCCTTCATGTTTTTCTTTTAAATAAATCAGTGTCCGTGCATTTCATTTGTACTTCATAACGTTACTATTGTTTAGCCTTTCCATCCTTCTTTTTTTTAATTTTTTTTTTCAAAAATTCAAATTCATTGTTTATTTTTATATTATTTTTAAGTTATCAGAACAAATAATTTTGAAAGAAAAAGTCGTTTGTTGTATAGTCAAATCAAAATTGTGCCACATGGCTGTAATGAATACTAGTAGAATATGTGCATGTGATACAGCCACAGAAAAGATGAATCTATTTTGTGGTTGCATTTTTTAATTTCCTTTTTTTCTGTTTGTTTGTTTTCTTTTGTTTTTTTAAATTTATTTTTGATTTTTTTTTTTTTTAAGATTGTAAAAAGTCATTTTTAGCTGCCACCCATGACTTTGCCACATAGCTGAACTGTGTTTACTGGAAAAATTCAGAGGCCTAAAGTTTAAAAATAAATTCACTTCTGATGTTTTAATTAAAATGTTTGCCACATGAACTTCTCTGATGCCTTAAAAGTGAACTTCTTTGAAGAACTTTTGTGCTGTTTTATCACAGGCTTACACCACAATCGTTAATCACGACTTCATTTGGATGATTTCTGGTGTAAAAAATAAGGGGAAAAAAAGCACAATCCTGGTGTACAATTCTGCCACTCCTTTATGTGTCGATTTTCTGCTGCACTCTGCATTCTCCCAAACCCTGCACTGCTCAAAACCGGGAAAGGTTTCACGGGGAATCAGGATCACACCGAATTTTTAATGTCTGGGAGTTGTTTATTTAGGTTTCTTGGGGTTTTTTTTAGGGAACTTTTTGTAACCGACCCGTAGCCGACTGTACTTTTTAAACTGGAATGACCTCCGTCGTATTCCGTGGCTCTCAGTGCCAAATCCAGCGAGAGAAACGTGGAGTTGTTTTTATTTTTACTTTGCACTAAATCCTTTGCCAGCGCAGCACTGCAAAGCACGTTGCAAACTGCAGCAGAATTCACCTCTTAACCAAAAAAGGAGGGATCATTTTTTAAATTATTATTATTTTTTTTTTTTTTTGTTATTTTTAATTTTTTTTTTCTTTCTGGGCAAAAAAAAAAAATGCACATTTTAGTCAAGCTTTTCTGAAAGGGTTTAGAAGAACAGTTCAGCTTAGCACAGCTCTGTGAGCACGGCCAAGGCTTGGCTAGGTGGGAAAGCCTGAGAAGTCACTTTGGAACTGAATTGCCTCCGTTATATTTTGTCTAAGTAAGGTTTTGCTCTAAAAAAAGTAAAAAAAAGAGGTCACGTGTACATGTTAAGAAAGTCTGCAAGTTCCTTCATAAATGCAATCTGTTTGTGTTTTAGATTAATTAGTCAATGCACTCATCGCTTCATTGTCTCCAGACGGAAAGCTTCACTAAATGGTAGATTTTACTGTTAAAGACCCTACAATAAGATTGTTTTATCTGTACATTTTTTCATATATTTAACTGTATAAAAAAAATGTTCATTTTACACAATATTTAATTAAAGTATTTCTTGTCTGTGAATTTCATTTTTAGTAATTTTATCTGGTTTGATTATTAAAAAAAGTGACTAAACACGAAACGAAAAAACGCAACACTGGGGGTTTCATTTCTAAATATCAGAACTTTTATTCCTTTGTTATGAAAAAGCCCAAATCCTTGACGTGGTCTTTCCAGTTCCCTGGGAGGAGGATGAGGAAGGAGATCTCTGCTCTGCAGTGGCAATCACCTGTTGCTCAGCCTTGGTGAAGCATTTATCCAAAACTGCTCACTTTTTGTGAAGATAACAGCAGAATATCTCTTTTTCTTATTTAAACAAAACTGTGCGCTTCAGACACCCTTTTTGTAAAGTAAAGGTAACAGTAGATTTTTTTTTTTTTTTTTTTTGCTATTTTAATATCATATTGTAAAGGTCTGTAAACAGGAAAAGTTCTTTTAAACAAAGCACAACCCAAATTTTCCGTGTGGTGGTTTGACAGTGAAGGTCGACGTGCTTGTCTCCTAAGTGCTGATAAGGAAGCAAATGCTGTGGTTAATTATAATACTGAGCACAAATATTTCATCCTCTGGGCTGTAATATGCACAATGCACATATAATGGGTACAAAAATATATTTATAATGGGTACAAAAATATATTTACAATGAGGTGGGCACTGCTCCGCCTCCCAGTCAGAGAGAGTTGCAAAGCTTTGCCTGATGCACAGGTCTGAGTTCCCCACCCCAGACACCAAATGTGCTCCTGTGTCCTCATGTGTGACCAGCACCACCAAAAAAATGGGTATTTCTACAGGAATATGGGTCTGGCAGAGGAATGTGAGTGCCTGTGGTGGTAAAACAGGGAGTTTGTAATGGAGTTTGATCCGGTCATTAATCAGAGGGCTGCTGACAACTTTGAGAGGGCACTGAGGAGCTCAGAGCTCCAAAGTAAATGGATGTAGTGGTGCATGTGGATACAGTGCCAAAGGACACGCTGTGTGTCCCAGCCCCTCCTCGGCTGCCCGTGCTTAGGGACCGAGTGAGGAGAAGGTGAAACTCACTGTAGTCACAACCCACAAAGAAGGAAAACCGGGATTTTTATCCATGTTTCCTTTCTTCTCCAGTATTTCCATAGTTTTCATGTCTGATAAAAACACATTTGATGAAGACAGGTGTTAAAGCTGCAGAGCACTTTGGATTATTACTATTATTGTTGTTATTATTATTATCATTATTATGCATTGAAAACTGTTCCACTCTGAGTGTGTGTCTGTGTATCGTGTTTAAACAGCAGCATAATCAGATGCATCCCACTAAAAAAATAAGCTGGTTTTTAGGGATGAAAGTCTGCACGATGCCTACTGGCGCTTCTCCTTTTAGTTTTATTTCAAAGGTTTGAATAATGAGCATCTAAATGGTTCCTCTAACTTTCAATGCAAGGAAAATACAAAAGGAGAAAACCCACATATGACAATTCCTGGAGCAATCCACCACCTACGACACATCTGGGTAAGAGCCCTGCTGAGGAAATATGTTGTGTCAGCCCACAGTGAGTTTAGACATAGGAAGATGATAAAATTTCCTTAATCAAAACGAAGGAATAAGAGTCTCTAAAAGTACACGCCAATTATTGCAGAGCAGCTTTTAAAAGTCTTTCAAGCTTTTAAAGATTATTCAAAGCACTTGAAATAGGCTTCAATCTAATGCCTCATTTCATTGCATTAAACAGCCTAGTTAATAAAGAATCAATATATTCAAAGGGCAAGGTTATCTTTTGTCTATAAGGGGTGGTGTCATTCTGAACCTTTTATAGTTCAAATGCTGAAAAAGACCTCATGAAATCCATACTCATCAAGTGGGTCAACTAGAGCAATAAAGAGGCCTCTGAAAGAATGGCTCCACTCCTTTAAAACAACTATAAGTCTTATCTCCCCACATAGTCCTCGCCAGGCTCCGCCAGAAAATGTCAATTTCTCATCAAGACAAGAGGCCCGGCGATAATTTTTTTTTTTCCTAGAGAATACACACAATTAGGAGAATGCAGAAAGGCCCCCACCAGTGATTTGTGGCTTATTATGCCAGCGGCGGGCTGCGATCCGCCGCGGAGCAGATAATGAGGGCTGTTGATAACGGAGGTGTCGATACGGGGCCGGGATGGTTTGTGAATGTGAGCCCCTGTGCTGCGCCTCCCTCCCGGCGCAGATCCCGGCCCCGATAGCGGCGCATCGCCGCCGCACCCCGCAATTAACGCCCTGAATCACCCGCACAAAGCAGCGCCGCTGCTTTATGCTCTCCGAGACAATCCCCCGCTTCACCCTTCAAGGAGTTCTTTTATGTGCGAATAAGGTTGCTTTTAATGAAATTGAAACTCATCAGAGGAAATCAAAACCCTCAAATCAGATTACAAATTGATTTTTTTGGGGGTTTTTTTTTTTTTTTTTTTGGACGCTTGTCGTTGTTCGATGTAGTGCCCTAAGTTTTTACAGGAAAAGGAAGAGAAAGCACCCAGCCTGGAGTCAGGGCATGCAAACAACCTCTAAACTAAAACATACGAAGGAGGAATGTTCCTAAAGTCCTACAAGTCATAAAAAGTTTTAAAAAGTTGCTGGCATCATTCCAAAATCTATCTATACCCAGATACTTCATAACACACTAAAGTTGTAATTAAATGAGCTGTCCTAGAACTTAAAATTGTAGAAATCAAATAATGAAACCCAAATTGTAGAAATCAAATAATGAAACCCAAAATGCCCTGCTTTTGAGGGTTGTAATACCATGTAATACCATGTAATACCATGACCAAGTAACTGGAGTGGCTAAAAAAGTAATAAATACATAATGTATTCTCATATGTAATGGTAAATTTCACTGTTAGATAAAAAGATCAAATATGATTTCTCAGTGCTCAGGTCGAAATTAACTGGTGGAGTTGAGACCTCCTGGTCTGGGACCCCACTTCAGCTGGTGACATCACTGGAGCACTTTGGCCAGGTGGAATATGACAGCAACAGAGGTGATACAGTCGTGATTCTATTTTATTTTTTAAACATTTTATTTCTTGACTATTTAAACAAGGCAACAGTTGCAATTAATAGTTTTCTCTTTGTTGAATTCGTGCTATTACTAAAAGGACATAATGAATTAAAGGATGAAGTTAGTTAGTCACAAAAGGGTACATTTTTGGTGCTCACAAAGCTTTTAGAGGATTTTGGTTATGTGACCCTTTGTTTGCATTTATCTTGGAATAAATGATGCTGTTTGAGAAATGACTTTGTAGCAAAAGACAGCAACTACCCCCAGAACAGACCCACCAGGGGTGGTGAGGATGCAAGCAAATTATCTGAAAGCTACTTTGCTTCAACCAGACAAAAATCACAGATTTCCTACTGTGTAAAATCTAAAAAACAAAAATCAAGTGAAAAACAGGAAGTTGAGGCTGGACTTGGTGTGGGTAACACAGCCAGTCAAGAACTGCCTGTATGTGTGAGGAAGCACGGGATGGAAATACCAAGAGGAAGATGGAGAGAAGAAAGGAGGAAGATGTGAAAAAGAACTGTACAATGAAACCCAATAAAGTTGTATTTAATATCTTCCTTGTGCTGTGGAATTCTGTTGTGGAAGCAGGAGCTTGGGTTGTCTCTGGGATGGTTTGGGTTGGGAGGGACCCTAAAGCCCACCCAGTGCCACCCCTGCCATGGCAGGGACACCTCCCACTGTCCCAGGCTGCTCCCAGCCCCAATGTCCAGCCTGGCCTTGGGCACTGCCAGGGATCCAGGGGCAGCCACAGCTGCTCTGGGCACCCTGTGCCAGTGACCAGTGACCCTTTTCCTCCTTAGGACAGCTCTCGGTCCAGGCTCTTGTGTCCACAGTCATAAAAGAAACTTTAATGAGTATAAATAACAAAAAGAATACAACCTCTAACAGCCATCCCAAGTCTCTTTGGGCTGACCACTTCAGTCCATGGTGCTTCTTCACCTTTTTGATTTATCCATGTGTCTCATCTTAGAGTAGGTCACGAATCCAACAAACGCTGTAGTGTCCCAAATATCCCTACAATGACTTCCAAGACTTTTCCTCAACTATTTCCTAGCTTACTCCATCCCTTAAGCACAGCCTGAGCAGGTTAACAGAGGCCAAGCAGTGGGCAGGGACCAGCCAGAGGCTCAGATGGACCAAGGGATGAGGCCAAGCCCATGGGTGAGGACCGTGGGCCTCACAAATCTTAACAATCTTAACAAATCCTTGGAGCTGTTAAAGCCTGAGCAGCAGAGGCCCAAGGACATTTACATTAGTAAAATATAATCATAAATATTGGGGTTTTTTTAAATGGGAAAGATAACTCAGAGACCTTTCAGAGCTCTAAACCAGGATTAACTGGGCCAGACCTGCTGATACAACACCTCACAGAGGCCCAAGCCAAGCCATCCTTGCCCACCTCAGTCCCTTTCCAGAGCTGCACATCCCCAGCCAGGGATTTGTTAAGGCCTTTCAGCAGCTCAGCCCTGAGGAGTGACAAAACACAGGGAAAATGCAGACTGAGAGCAGCATTTTTAACAAAACATTGTGTCTTGGAATAACCTTCTTCAGGGTATTGCACATAAAGGTGTACAAAATGCTCTGCTTTTGAGGGTTGTAATACCATGTGATACCATGACCAAGTAACTGGAGTGGCTAAAAAAGTAATAAATACATAAATAAATACAGAAATAAATAAAAAGTTGAGCTATTGGCTACATTTACATTACTGATGTGCACCAGAAATCTGATATAAATAAATTTGAACTTGGCTTTCTATTATTTTTTTTTAATTAGCCTGGAAAGCAGCTACCAGAAGCAAACATCTGCTCATGCTGGCCATGTGCAGCCCTCAAGTATTACAAAAGAACCTATGGGAGTTTTATCAAGAGGACAGTTTTTTGTCCCAAACTGTGTGATGGGGAGGGTTTATTCAGCATTCTTCTGATGCCACAGAATCACAGAGTGGTTTGGATTAGAAGGGACCTGAAGGATCACCCAGTGCCATGGGCAGGGACACCTCCCACTGTCCCAGGCTGCTCCAAGCCCCAGTGTCCAGCCTGGCCTTGGACAATTCCAGGGGCTGAGGTTGGCATTTCAGCCACCAGTCTGGATCAGTGCAGAGGCTGCCATGGGAAGGAGTCCAAGGAAAAGAATAACTTAGATAAATCATTCAGATTAAATGCAAAATAGTTTTAGGCAGATGACAGTTCCTGAGGTCATCTCGAGGTGGTTCAGATGACTGGGCTGGCAGGATCCAGCTCAGCACCTGGAGCCAGAGTTTTTGCAGTGGCAAACTTTGTGATAGCAATATCAGTAATGGCAGAGTTGGGTTGGTTTTTCCTCTTCATTTCAGTGTATTCATCTGGTTCAGGTCAATGACTAACACACTCAGAGCTGAAAACATGATTGGGTATTGGAAGAGCAGAAAACGTGTTTTCCTCTCCCTATCTATGAATAAAAAATAAATTTGAAAGGATAAGATCTGCTGGGTTTTAGTATCTTAAGGACGTGATGATCACAAACCACCTATTATTTTTTTTTTTTACTATAGATAATAATATCTCCTTTGCATATTAACTTTATCAGTGAAATTAATTAATGAAATTTATCATTCAGGTGCAGAATATGCTCCTTGATTTTGCACCCAACACTATTTTGGTAGGTCTGGTTAACTGATGAAATTAATGCTCTTCTCACCACAATGGTACTGAACTCTCATTTCCATCCAAAAAGAACTTGACAACTCATATAATAAAAAAGAAATGCAACATTCTGCATTCTCATCCCTACAAAGA
Organism: Monarcha castaneiventris obscurior; assembly: GCA_026261815.1. NCBI lineage: Eukaryota > Metazoa > Chordata > Aves > Passeriformes > Monarchidae > Monarcha > Monarcha castaneiventris. Next base: position 1,249,561 of record JAMPIT010000886.1, read on the forward strand.
TATAAACCACATAATCAGATTATGAAATATAATTGCATACATGAATGTAAATAAATTAAATAATAGGGAGAGCTCCGTGATCAGCCAAAGGAAGTGCAAATTCAGTAACGCTCTTAGATTTGAACAAAAACAGTTAAATTTGTTGATAATGGGAATAATCTCCCCTTAGGAGAATGAGCTGACATTCTCAGGGAAATATTAATAAAAGATAGATCAGACGGTACATTTTCCCTCATTTTCAGTGGAAATCATATTTAAAAACCATCTTGAATGGGGATAAGATTGAATTTTCTGTAAATTTTGAGGGAAACAGATTTGTGGTTTTGTCAAAAAAAATTTTTGTCCTTCCAGTCAAGTCTTGGGTTCTTTTTTTCCCCCCTCTTTCTTTTTTCTTTCTTTTTTGTCCCTTGCCATCCCCCTGAAGTGGGTGTTTGGGGCAGGGTGGTGAGCAGCTGGATGCTGGGGGAGCGATGGGAGACACAGGAGGCTTCAAACCCCAATGTATCCCTAAATAAAGTTATCCTGTGAGCCTCAGCCTTTTGACTTTTCCTCTTCTTCCACAGAAATCCACCCTTCTTTTTCCTTCCCTTGACCCATCTCTCCCTGAATTGGGATTTAGCAATTACACTCATTATGCTGCTTATTAAAACCTCCTCGTGCACCCTGGTTTCCCAGCAGAGCCCTCCTGTCACCCATCCTGTTGTTTGATCTGGCACTGAGTATGGAAAGAGTAAAATCTGGGATCAATGGAGCCATTTCCATTTCCATCTTCCAAAGCTGCTGTAGGGAGAAGTACTGATGCCCAGCTTTGGCCTGCAGTGGGGGTACCTCTTTGGGTCGTGTTTTTCCAGTAGCAGGTGATGTAAAGGAGATGCAATATCACGGAATCATGGAATGGTTTGGGTTGGAAGGAGCCTTAAAGCTCACCCAGTTCCTCCCCTGCCACGGGCAGGGACACCCTGCACTAGACCAGGCTGCTCCAAGCCCTCACACGTGTGCAGTCATGTGTGTGCTGCAACCTGCAATAACTCAGATCTCACTTTTTTTCTTTCAAATCATTACATTTTTTAAAAAATCCCAACTGCTTGGAGGTTATGTTACGATATGGCAGATCACAGGTGCTTGGTGACGTTGCTGGGACAGTTCAGCTCCAGCCCATGAGGGCAAAGCTGTGACACCAAACCAGCTGATCCCCTGAAATTCTTCTCTTTAGGCTGCATTTTGCTGCCTCACTAAAGCTAAGCTGCACCTACCCCAGCCTGGCCTTTGCTCAGCCTGAGGCTGAGCCTGAGCTCTCCTGGCCAGCCATGGGAGCATCTGGAGCGTGGTGTTGCCAGAGGATGGCAGATGATGTTGGGTGTTTGATGTTTCCAACAAGGCAAATCCGCTCACCTTTCACCTTCCCCTGCCCACAGCCCTCACTCAGTGGCTCATGTCAGGCTCAGAGTGGAGGATAACCCATCCCAGCCTGGGCTCAGTTCCTTGGAACACGTGATGTGGATCCTGGGAAGCCGCTTTGGATCTGCCCCCGTGAGGTACAGGCACAGCAATTAGTAAAATCAAGGTGTATTTCCTACATCATGCAGCTGGGGGCATTTTGCAACTCATTTCGCCAGAGAAAAACTTGTTATTTAATTGCCTTGGCTGCTGCTGGATCAGATTCAAAATGAGTGGGAATATCAGGTCCTGCCAGATATATTCAATCATATTCCTGCTTTTTTTCCCTGGCTGGATCCGACGTGCCAGCAAGCAGTGAAGCAGTTAAATATGGACATGTGAATTCCAGCAAGGCTGAGATTTCAAACTCAACACCCCACCAGGATGAACGAGCAGAACGAGCATCTCCCTCCACTCTCTCCCTGTCCCTGTGCTGAGTTTAAGGGGAAAAGAATTCACAGTGGTTTGGCCAAATGCTGGAAGTCCAATATTTCCTATTCACCCTGATAAACCAAGAATAACATCTCGTGCAGCCCACAAAGAAATAAATAATAATAAAAAAAGACTGCTAGAATTCAGAATTATGGGTGAGGTGAGGCCAGAGCTGCTGGGTGTGGTGGAGATGGGGCACAGTGGCACTGACTCCTGGATGAGATGGGGAACTTCCCACCACCACCACAAGTGCCCAAGTGAAACTGGGTGGAGAAGGGGAAAAAAAGATACGTCTAAATGAGTCCAATACTGATTATCAAGTTCCTAAGAGGCAATCTAATTTAGCTATATAAAATCATGAAAGGGGAAGAATTAATTGATACTAATGAGTTATACGAGATAGCATCATAATTAATTCCTAAATAGAAAGAGGACATAGGCTGGAGCAAGGGGGGGGGATCAGACTGGCCTATATATCATAATAGATTACAGAGGCTACTTGAGATGAGAAGCAAACTGCCAAAGTCAGAGTGGCACCGAGTTAGGAAGTCTTTGCCAATGCAAAGGAAAGTCTTTCCAGCAAATCCTGAAAGCTGGGAAGTTCAAGGACCACTTTGCCATGTCCCTGATGGCCTCTCCATGGCATTTGCACCAGCGACACCCTGGCCCAGCCTGTCCATCAGGGAGCACAAACACAGCCCATGCTGGGGGTTGCTGAGGTAACTACAGAGATTTAATTTGATTTTTCCCCCCTAAATCGTGTGGTGAGTAAATCAGTGCATGGTTCCCTGGCACCTTCATGGAGCGTTACAGACTCTGATATTGTTGCACCAACTCAGACAAATAATTTGGGTGTGATATTTGGAGCCAAGTTGCCTTTTTTTCTGCTCCATTTTGGATCTAATTACTCCTCTGGGGGACAAATCACAGGTGACCTTTCCTATACTGGAAGACAAAAACCTTTGATAAATCACAGAAACAAAATTATGTAAGGACAGGGCATTGTTTCTGTAAATTCCATAAAATCATCATCACATCCTGAATCCATGTTCACCAATAGAAATCAGAGACCTCTGCAATCTTTCTCCTGAAAACCAACATTAGAACTTGTGTTTGGCTTTTGTTCTCTATCTTAGATTTATTTTGCAAAAAAAATCAGTTGCTACTGCAGGGTAGAGCTCAAAATATGTTCATTTATCATGTTGGGCACTTTTTTAGAGAGGAAATCATGGAAAACTGTTTTGATTTTCATAATTGTGTTCACTAAGAGAAAAAAAAAATAGAAGAGAACTGGAGAGGGATTTTGGACAAGGGCCTGAAGTGCCAGGACAAGGGGCAATGGCTTTCCACTGCCAGAGGGCAGGGATAGATGGGATACCAGGAAGAAATTAAATATTATCATATAATCCAAAGCAGGAGTGGGATGGAGCCACACAGAGAAATGGAAACAGGGTAGGAAAATCAGTAATTTAGATGTGAGGTGCTGATGTTCACCAGCCTTAATTTACTATTGATGACTTCTCTTAACATTTAACTTCACCCTTAAATATTGCCCATACTGGAATTTTCAAAATCAGTGCTCATCTGATAATCTCTCCCCAGTACAAATAAATTAAACATTGAATGGAAATAATGTGTAGATTTCCAGCTTTGGGTTTGCTGCCCAGTTTAGTGCTGCCACTGGTGCTTCTTCCTCATGACAAATTCACAGTGATGAATGTACCAAACAGGCCACAGAGTTTCCAAAAATTACACCTGAATTTGATGGAGAGCCAAGGCAGTACACTACAAAAATATTTAAACAAGAGAAATATTTGAAGGAGGATGAAGGAAATGGTAAAGGAAAGGATGAGGATGAAGAAAATGATGAAAATCAACAAAGTGATGAAAAAACGATTGAGAGAATGATGAAATAAATTATGAGGATGAAGAAAAAAGTGGTGAAAATTAAGAAAATGTAAACAATGGTGAAGAAAACAATGAAATAAGTAGCGAAGATGAAAATGATGAAAAAGAAATGAAGATGAAAAATGATGAAAATAAGATGAAAATACTAAAATTAGGAAAATTATGAAAAAAATATGAAGGTGAAGAAAATGATGAAATAAATGATGGAGATGAAGAGGAAGAAAAGATGAGGAGGAAGAAAAGCTTTCACATTTCCCAACCAGAGCCACCCCAACAGGCTCCCTGCAGCCGGATCCCGCTCGCAGGTGGAAAAGCTGCTCGGACCCGGCACAGAGCTGCTGATAAATCTAATCCTGAAGGATTGGAAATGAGGTAAAAGAAATTCTGATGAAAATTATGTACATGTACTTTGACAAGCTCATAAACACTGCAGCCATGATAAGTTTTCTTATTTTTTTTTTTAAGACCTGACACAACTGTATAAGCCCAAACTCTAATTTTTACAGCCCTGGGTTTGGAGATCTGTCATTGGGAGATATAATGGAAAGAATAATTGCTTGGTGGCTGCACAAACAGGAGATGTGTTGTCAGGCTGCAGTTTGGAGGCTACATCTGGCTTCGGAAATGATTGATGCTGTCTCTGTGTGTGATTCAGGAAACCATTTTTTCTCCTTTCTTCTTTTTTTTTTTTTTCCTCCCCCCGCTAACACAACCACCACGCCGAAGCTTCAATTAAATCAGTATTAAAGAAAACTTTTGATTTATTCCTCCTGCACCGCGGCTCTGAGGCCGGGCAGCGCGCGGCCCTCGCGGCCGTGGCGGCCACGTGATTCCAATTGGAAATTAAAAAGTCATGTCTGAATAACACAACAGCATTCTCATTTCCTAATACTCTGCTTTTTACTACTTTGCATTCAACTGTGAAAAGTCTTTTAAAACTCTGAACAGCAGTAAAACTTGAATGAATTTTTGACCCATTATTGCATAGCGGGTGCGCTTTCCAAGTTGGAGAGACTGCCAAGTTCTCCCCACCTAATATTTCCACTTTAATTGTGCCACTTGAGAAATTTACGTGCCTCAAAATATGGCATGAATCTTACGCTTATTGCAGTATCATTAGCAGCAACATTTAAGCAACATCTGTGTGCTATAGAACTAATTGAAGTAGCAGAAGTGGCAGCTGTAAATCCACAGGAAGATGGCAGTTTGCACCCAGCACTGCTGAGTTAGCGGGTAACTGTCAGCCTGTTCCTGCAATCTGCTCTCGAGGACTACGGTACAGGCACACAATGTCCAAAAAAATACAGCGAGGAGGCTAATGATCCTATTAACCACTTTGCTGCACCAATTTGGCTGTTTTTCCAGTTTCCTTGTTGGATTTCATTATATATTTCACCGTTCCAGTAAAAAAGTCCAGTATGAGACGTGCTTGCTTACTTAAGGGGGGGGAAGCTTCTGCTCAGTCGAATCAACACACAAATGACTCTTTCTTCCTTTAAAATTCCATGTATTTCACCGCCTTTTCCATTGTTTAATTTTTCTTCATCACGCACGCCTGGGTGAAAAAGAACTTTTCCCAACTGTTAATGCTGGTATTTAAAGCAATGACATTTTCCTCCCCGGGATGTAACATTTTCAATAATCAATAAAGCTGGAGGGAGAGGAGGGGAGGAGAAAAGTCTTTTTTAGGTGCGAGGATGGGAGCACATCTTCATCGGGGCCGGGAATGCCACGCGTGGCCGGCAGCACGCCAGCCCGGGCACTGATTGCACTAATTGGTGATTACAGAGGGAGGAAGGTGCTTCAAGCAGCATGTCCTGGTATTACTGACTAATCCAGGCACGGGGCTCAGAGCTGCTCGGAGCAGCGCCGCTCTTTCCATCTTCATTTGCGTCTTGGGTGGGGAAGAGCAGGTTCAGCAACCTGACAGAGCTCACACGGACGTGGGGGATGGAATTAGACAGGAAACAGGAACTGTTTGGGGTGAGGGCAGTGGGATTTTGGAGGTCACCTCACGGCACATCCCCCCTCTGCCACCGGCCACCTCCATCCCGGCCATGGCACGGCCTCGGGGAGCCGGGAAGGTGCTGCTGGAGCCCCCTTGCCATGATCTGCTTGCCAAGAGCCCAAGTTCATTAGAGGCCCAGCACGTCCACGGGGCCGCCCTGTGACAGGCTGGGAGCTGCTGGTATTTGTTGTCTTAATGCACAAGTACTCGGGGACTGGACTGATAAGGAAAAAACTGCTCGGAATCTGCTGCTCTACACGCTCAGGGTGGCACGGGCCCGTGTGATATTGAAAATCAATAGTCACGTGGTGGTTTAAAGGTTAGAGGTCCCCTGAATTAACTTTCTAGTACTAAATTACCAGATTTATTTATTTATTTATTTACCTATCCGCCTCTTTATTTATTTATTTCCCCTTTTGCAGTGACTGGGGGGATGCACTGGCTTTAAAGAGGCACGGCCTGCACCTGGAGTGAGGAAACAGCAAAAGCCTTTAATACTTGGTGTGAGGATTTAAATGTGAGGGTTTTAATCATGAGCAAATGTAGAAGACACAGAGCAATGTCCAAAATGGCAGTGGTGTCATGAGCATTGGTAGTGGCCTGAAAATTAAAATGCTGCTTCAGTCTTTTAGCTCACATGTGCACAGTGCCTGCCTTTGTGTGTCATGTAGTATTTAAATTAATCCACGTTTTATTATTAACAGTGTTTAGAAAATGTAAAGAAACAGTATTATTTACAATATTAATTCATTAGGAATGAAGAAATAATATTGTCACAAGTAAATTGAAGGATTAGAGTCAGAGCTTGTGAAGACTTAAACATTGCTTTTCACCCCTGAGCACAGTGCTCTCCCAAGGACTGCTCCAGTGTGTAGCTACTCACACCTGGAAGCACTTTGATGACAGGTCTTTAGCTCCTCTGCTTGCAGGTACTGCAAAACTCACATTATGCTTTTTTTCACTGAATAGATTTCTTATTTAATTTATTCCAATATTTCCCTTCCCCTTGTTTTCATTCCCCAGGTACACCAGCAGCTGGATTTTCAATATCACAGAATCACAGAATATCCTGAGTTGGAAGGGACCCACAAGAATCAACAAAGTCCTACCCCCTGAATACTGAAATATTGAATATTTGCAGCCTGGGTTAGTGTTCCTTGGAAGGGCCAGCAGGGATCTGGGTCCTGGCAGGCCACTGGACACTGCACTGTGGCTGTAGGAGCTTTGGGATTTGGACTTTGGGATTTGGGAGGGATGCCCTGCTGGGTTGGGCATTAACCACCTCGGCATGCACTGTAGGATACCAGGATGGGTTGGGCTAGAAGGGACCCTAAATCCCACCCAGTGCCACCCCTGCCATGGCAGGGACACCTCCCACTGTCCCAGGCTGCTCCAAACCCCAATGTCCAGCCTGGCCTGGAAGGGGCAGCAGTGTGGGGGCTCTGTGGGGCTCCCCAGGATACCCCACACCCCTTCCCATGGGAACATCCCCGTGGGCAGAGGCAGCCCCGGTTCTGCCCCCTGGGTGCCTCCTGACCCCTCTGGGTGACCCCCGGGAGGGAAGAGCTGAAGAGCCTCCGAGGCTTTGAAGCAGCAGAAGAGGCAGGAAAAAAACCACTTCCAGGAATTTTAGACACCTCAAAAGATTTTTCTTTCTGGGTCAGAGACACTTCTCCAAAGCCTTTCTTTTTCTAGAAATACTCGGCTGTTTTAAGATTTATTGATTGCTGCAGCTTAAATCTAATTTTCTCTTATCACAGTGTGTCTGTACCTGTGTGCACTGTCCCAGGCAGGGAGGGACACCCGGGTGCTGCCACCACCAGGGCACTGGAGCTGGGCCAGGGGCACAAAGAAAATCCAAAATAAGGGGAAAAGATCCAGGACAACCACTCAGGTCTCGTTGCTGGACCAAACAAAGCTTTTTCTTTCAAAAGAATCCCAAACTACACATTGTAGGATTTTTCCAGAGAAATACCAAATGTCTTCTTTCAAAATTAAAAGGGTTTTTTTTAAATTTTAAATTTATATTTATGTGATTAGTTATTGTATAATATCACTATATTATTATATATAATATATCACACCATCTAATAATTATGCATTATAATATAATTAATATAATATAATGTAATATAATGTAATATAATTAATATAATATAATATAATATAATGTAATATAATGTAATATAATGTAATATAATATAGCATAATATAGCATAATATAGCATAATATAGCATAATATAGCATAATATAGCATAATATAATATAATATAATATAATATAATATAATATAATATAATATAATATAAATATTAATATAATTAAATAATAATATTATAATATAATATATATATAATATAATATAATATAATTATATAATATTAAATATAAATATAATATAATATAATATAATATAATATAATATATATAATATAATATAATATAATATAATATAATATAATATAATATAATATAATATAATATAATATAAATATTATAAAGGAAAATTTAAATTAAACTTAAAATAATTAAAAAATGAAAATTAAACATAACCTTCTCAGCTCTAGAATTCTCAGAATCTTGCTCATCAATGTCAGACCCATCCCTGCCACGGCCACCCCCAATTTCTGTGTATTTCTGGGTGCCTTCCACTTGTGAGCACACATTCCCAGAAATTTAACCTAAATTAAGCATATGTTACATTTTGATGAATAAACCAATAAGAGGATGAAGACCAGGCTGTAATTAATAAAATAAACTCCTGGTGCCAAGGGTCTGCTCAACCCCTACACAATTTGACCTGTGTGAAGAGCCCTGGTCATGTAATACAGGATCCATGTACCCACAAATTCCCACATAAATGGGATTATACCAGGGTAGAAACCAGACAAATCTTCTTCTGCTCATCTGAGATCTCTCCTGCCATAAAATTTTGATTAAACAGTGGATCTGTTGTGGCTGCCCTGTCCCTGGAAGTGTCCAAGGCCAGATTGGACAGGGCTTGGAGCAGCCTGGGACAGTGGGAGGTGTCCCTGCCATGGCAGGGTTGGCACTGGGTGGGCTTTGAGGTCCCTCCCCACCCAAACCATCTGTGTTTCTCTATTGCAGATAAAAGTTTCCATTGCAGTTTTTCCTCAGTCCCTCTATTTATATAAATCTGGGGTTTACTGACACATTGCCTGGGCATGGGAGGAACTGTTGCTGTTATTGGTGATCTTTTTTCATGAATAAAAGAGCTAGAATTTGAAAAACATAATTTGAAAGCATCCCATGAACCAAGATTTCCTGGTTTGCACATACACAAAGCAGCCCTATAGAAACAATAAGATTTATTTTTTATAACTGTCACCCTTAACTAGCGCACAACTCCCCTAATGTTTATTTCTACCAGCAACCTTATTAATTCCCATACTACTTCTGGACCATGCTTGCGCTACAGAAATAATTTTAATTGAACATTTATTAAAATAAATGCTTTGTCAGGATATCCCCACTCCATCTGGCTGCACTGGGCAGGCTTTATTTCCTGGATGTGTCTGCTTTATACAACGACTTCTCCCACAGCTCTCGCTGACGACCAGAGCTGATGATTAGATTGGGGTGGCTCTTGCCCAGCAGTGCTTTGTGCCACAGCCCCCTCGGCCTCGTGGACGTGAGCTCACATCCAAGCTCTCCACAGGCCTCTTCCTCTCCTGCTGCACACAACGGGGTTTATTTGGGAGCGACATCCACAGCCCACCAAGCTGACAAAAGGCAGAGATCTGCTATAAATAACCCACCCTGCCAGGCTGCACGGGCTGTCTTTGGTGGTTTTGTTTTTGGGGGTTTTTTTTTGTTTTGTTTTGGTTTGTTTTTTTTGGTTGGGTTTGTTTTTTTTTTTTTGTGCGTTTTTTTTTTTGTGAAGTTTATGCAAGCTCAGTTACAGAGATAAGAGTTTTGATAAGAAATGAGTTCCCAGTGTTAAATTTCCACCCTTGAAAATAAATGAAGCCAAGCTTTCCCCCTTCTCCCTCCCCACCACACTCACCTGCTGGCAAACAGATTCTGGGCACCAAAAAGCCCCTTTTTAGCACTTTTAGCAGCCAAACATTATTTTTATTGCTGGCACCATGAACAAACAGCAAACAAACAGGAGACACAGTGAATTCACAGCATTGTGCAGTTAATCCTCCATTCACCAGCGTATCAAAGCACTTTTGTGCTACTTTTGCTGTGCTTCATCTTCATGAAAGCCACGATTTTTATGGAATATCTCCTTTGCCCCAAACCCAGAGCTCTCACTCTGCCTTTGGCCAGACCACGGGAGATTTGTTCTGTCCCACAATGAGGGAAGTGGTGTTTTCTGAAACTTCACAAGGCAGCTGGATAGTCACTAAACTGGTTGGGTTTAATTTATTCCTCGTCCAGAGAGTGCAAAAGAAACGGTTTTATAACAGAAATGGCAAATGCTGCAGCACCCCCAAGTTTGAAATTTATTTTCTGTGCTCCAGCAGCTTTCCACTCTTTGGCAGCTTTGAGCATCTGCTTGTTTGGTAATTTTGGGGAGGTTCTTATGTGTTTTAGCATTTCTGCTCTTGAGAACTGCCTTGAGACAATCAGGAGCTCCCTGGTCATGCAGGGCTGTGCCCACCTCGAATCCTGTGTCCAGTTCAGGGCCCCTCAGGACCAGAGGGACATTGAGGGGCTGGAGAATGTCCAGGGAAGGGAAGGGAGCTGGGGAAGGGGCAGGAGCAGCTGAGGGAGCTGGGAAAGGGGCTCAGCCTGCAAATTCCACGGTTTTGGTCAAACCTTGTCTCAATAGATGGATTTGTCTTCAAAAATGAAATAAACCCAGCAGCGCACTGTAAGTGAGGGTGGAGTTGTGGCTGTTCCATCCCTGGCAGTGCCCAAGGCCAGGATGGACAGGGCTTGGAGCAGCCTGGGACAGGGGAAGGTGTCCCTGCCATGGCAGGGGTGGCACTGGGTGATATTTAAAGGTCTCTTTGAATCCAAACCTTTCTGTGATTTGATGAGCTTCGAAGCAAGGTCAAAGTGTAACCTTTGAGTAGTGTGACATTCCAGGATCCCAGATTTCCACACAACCGACCCTGAGTGTGTTGGTTTTGCATCAGTTTGCAGAGCATTAGAGATGCAATATTTCTAGGAAAAATCTGATTTGAAAATGATGGGATAATCTCAACTTAGCAGGATGTCTTCCCTCACGTTCGGTGCACGGTGTCGAACCAGCACCCGAGGTGTTTGGTTTATGACTTCTGCTGTCAGGCAGGGAGGGCTGTGACTCACAGACACTCAGCACACACTGGAGCTTTTCTTCTTATTCCGAAGGCTTTGCTGCAAAATACAGCTACAGTCACTCCCTGTCCAAGGAGGTGATGATTCCCTGGGAAAACTTGGCATTAATAATTCTTCTGACAGTGACAACAATAATGAACCCTGTTTTTTATTAAAGAAGTGTAGATCAACATCAGTTTATAATTCCATTTTCTTTAATAACTGGTCCATGTATTTGCTGGCTATCATTTACAAACGTGAATTTTGAGGGAAGGTGTCCAGGCTGAGATCCAGACCTGGATGTTCAGATCTGTGACTGGGGCTGGAATTCCCAAGGCCTGCAACATCCATGTCCTGCAGGGCAGAACAAGGGGGCCCAGAGCCCGACCTCAACCATGCCCTGACCTCTCCCAGCCCCGTGGGGCCACAGCAGCTAAATGGGCCCTGGGATTTTCTTCTGAATGGTGCCACCATGGGGTACAAAGAACCCACCTCAAATTCTGCTGCCCTGCAGATCAGGGGCAGTAGTTTGTGAAGATCAGGAATATCTAAGGCACAGATCCACTGCCAAATGCTTGGCTCCAGCACCAAAGGATGGAGCCCAAACCAGTTTGGTGATAGCTGGGCACAGCACAACCAACCAAAGGGGTTTTATGGTGATGTAATGCAAAAGTAAAGTTGGAAAAAAGCTGCCCACAGTTTCAGCCTGTGTGTGGCAAACACCTCGAATCACAAAATCTGCTGCCTTATTTTATGAACAGAAAAGGCTTTCCTGCTTAAAAGCTTAGACAGAAATTTAAAAGGCAACTTGCAATGAAAGCCAAGTTGAGAAAAAGAGAAAAAGAATCCAAGAGGCATCCCTGAGGAGAGGAGAGAGCAGAGCAATGTGGCCATCAGCTACTCATGTGTCAAGAACAGATGATCTGCCCATCATAATTAAAGAGAGAGACTTAAACCCTCAAGGAAGCAGGAGGTGCCAGGAAAACTTCAGTGGAGCAGGAGCTGCTTGCTCAGACGAGGGGAAAGGAGGGGATGAGGAGCAGAGCTCAGCAGCTCCCAGCAGGGACAGGCACCCTGAGCTGACACCACTGCCCGGCGCTGCCTCGCCCTGTGATTAATGGCACCGGCACACAAAGCACAGGAGCCATCCTCCTAATGCATGTCACAAACTTCATAATTCCACTTGGAACGAGACAACAGCAAGTTAAATTCCTGGATCACTGTCACTGTGTCACTTACAGAAGGAGTTGCACCGGGGAGCAGTTGGCTACTGGAGTAATTTGAATGGAAATGTCAGTTTTCACAACCTGTGATTTGAGGTGAGTGCCCTGCTATTATACAGCAGCTCTGTCAGGCTGAGTGCTCACTGCCACCTCCCCTCACATCCCAGCCTCCTCCTGCCTCCCACTGCCACCCAAAAATTCACATTCCCTCCTCTACAACACCTGCAATCCCACCAGAGAACAGCTCACGTGGGGGAACAATCCCCATGCTTCCCCTGTCCTGGCTGGATTTTAATCCTGATTTTTTATTCTGGCAAACTTATGTGCTTCAAAACCTCCCCAAAAGAGTGAGCTGTTCCTGAATAAATTGATTAATCGAGACTCACATTGACCTCTGGGTTTTGTCTGATAAGGACTTCTGAATATGGTCAATATGTCTTACTGCTAAATACTTGCAGGAGTTGCTACAGTGAGGTTGTACGCATCTTATACACCTCTGTGACAGGTTCAGTCAATTCCTGGCACTGTGAGGGGAAAAAAATACCGTGCAGAAGTACCTGTCCTTCAGCAGCACCTTTATGTGTGTTAAATCCACATTTATCCAGATGCTGAGGTGTTTGAAAGGCCACACATCCACTGCACAACTTGGGCACTGCTCTGTTTCAGCTGATTCAGGAGGAAATGGAGCTCAATGAGTGTGGCTGGCAAGCAGGAGCTCTCAAAAGCTTAACTTCATCACTTAAGCATCAGTTTATAAGGATTTATAAGGATCCAAACACAGTATTCCCACAATTTATTGGAATTGCAGCCTTCATGAAGCCACCAGAAATGCACAGAATCATAAAATCCTGAATGGGGCAGCCACAGCTGCTCTGGGCACCCTGAGCCAGGGCCTGCCCACCCTCATAGGGAGCAATTCCTTCCCAATATCCCATCCAGCCCTGCCCTCTGGCACTGGGAAGCCATTCCCTGTGTCCTGGCATTCCAGGCGCAGAGCTGACCTAAACCCAACAGCAAACAGAAGCAGGGAACACTGGCCCTGAGACAGCCAGGTCCCAGAAAGGAAAACGGGAGGTGAGAGCTGAAGGGCATCGCTGGGAGCCCTTTCCCACCCTTTTCCACCCTTTTCCAGCCTTTTCCAGCCTTTTCCAGCCTTTCCCACCCTTTTCCACCCTTTTCCAGCCTTTCCCACCCTTTCCCACCTTTTCCCACCCTTTTCCAGCCACCCTGCAGGATAAGCAGCACTCAGCCAGCACTGGGAAGGGCTGCTCAGGCAGATCCCACGCAGGTAACTGAGTCCTACCCCTGCCATTTATAGAAAAGGAGAAATAATTGAGCTGAGGAATCTCCTGGAGGAGGTCCCTGAGCTCTGGGAGCTGGGCTTGGCTGAGCGCTGGTACTGGGCAGCAGCAATGGGGTGAATTCTTTCCTGGGTTTCTTCTCCTTGGATGAGAAGCTCTATTTTACAAAAATTAAGAAGGTCTGTTGCTCCAAAGCACAGAAGTGACAGCAGCATGTTTGGGCTTTGCCATCCTCCATAGGCAGGAGACAATAAAGAAACTATTTTGCTGTTTATACATTGCCCACGGTGCCACCGACGTTGGGGTATCTGCAGGCAAAGTGAAGCCCCATTACCACTATTATTTTTCCTTTGAAAGGAGTCAGTAAATCCAGGGGTTTTTTCTCATTCTTTCATGCCAAACACAAATACACCGGGAGAAAACCACGTCTACAAAACGCGCAGCGAAAGAAACGGAAAACAAGCCAAATTTAGATTTTTGCCTGCAGGACAATTGACAAATCACGACGCTTTCCTGGCTTCAAAACAGCTCCTTAGATCACAGGTGGTTGGATTTTAAAGGGTAGAAAGCAAAGCTGTCTCTTTCCAGTGTCTCCTCCGCAGCCTCCCTGCTTTTATGCGTGCCGGGGCAGGGGAGCCTGGCTCCTGTTGCAACACTCTGTTGGACTATAAACCAATGATATTTGCTTTACCTGTGCACTATCTTCCATGCAACAAAACAACATTTACATCTGGGATCAATTTGCTTGAAATTAAAGTGCAGCTGCTATATCTCTTCTGCATCAAAAGCGTGGTGTTAAGGCTATAACATACAGACAGTTACACATTACTCGGCATTGTAATATTTAGATTTGTGTCATTTTCCATCTGAGGCAAAAAGCATCTTTAAATAAATGAGTGATCTTAGACTACATATTTTATGGGCTGTGTACTCGGTGAGATATATCCACATTTGCACTGTGCATGTTTCTGAGCTCCAATTGCCAACTGCGTGTTTAGGCCTTGAATTTTAATGCTTAAACAAAAACGCGGCGTGGCAATAATTGGGGCTGTGTGCTCAGAAAAGTTCTGCTGTGCTTGTGCAGGAGGGCTGGAGGAGTTTGGTGGGTGCTCTCAGGTGAAAGGTAAATGCAGATATGCTTCCCCTCCTGAAAAGGCCTCAGGGTGACCTAATTGCAGCCTTCCAGTACCTAAAGGGAGCTACAGGAAAGATGGAGAGAGACGATTTACAAGAGCCTGGGGTGCCAGGACAAGGGGGAATGAGAGCAGGTTTAGATTAGATACTGTGAGCTATAGGTTTGGATGGGATCTTGGGCAGGAATTGTTCCCTGGCAGGGTGGGCAGGCCCTGGCACAGGGTGCCCAGAGCAGCTGTGGCTGCCCCTGGATCCCTGGCAGTGCCCAAGGCCAGGCTGGACACTGGGGCTTGGAGCAGCCTGGGGCAGTGGGAGGTGTCCCTGCCATGGCAGGGCTGGTACTGGATGAGTTTTGAGGTCCCTTCCAACCCATTCCATGATTCTACAATCCTATTAACTACAGCACACCATTTTCTGATGTCTTGGGACAATTTGGCTCTGAAGTTTCCAGCCCGTTTTACCCAACACTGCTCCCTCTTAGCTCTGTATTAATTCCTCCCCAGATCACCAAATTCAAGCCTGATATCCTCATATTGTTTTACTGCCACTGGCAAGAAACAATTCAGAAGCCCTAAGAACACTGTCCAGGATAAAAGCTACTGGGCAGAGAGTAGGGCAGTTCAGTGAAATCAAGCTCAGTGGTTGTGTGGGTCATTTCAAACACAGAATATTCTACCTGAAAGCACAGTGTATTGGTTAATACAAAGCAATGGAAGTGCAGCATTTCCAAGCTATCACTTTCTCCTGGCAGCTGCAATATTTTGTGTTTCAGTGATGAGGAATCAGGGTTTTTTTTTGTAACAGTCAGAGAGAGGCTGCAGCCTCTGCTGGGCACTGCTCAACCCCAGCAGATGAGAGGCTGTAGGATCTCTACGTCTTCTGCTCCAGCTTTGGCAAAAAAAGGACTTTTCCAGAGCAATCCCGCAGTGGTTGACAGGACATAAAGCTGTGAAAGACAGGATGCTGCTCATCCAAAAGCATCAGATTATGTACCTGGACTTCATCCGCTGCCTGGAGAAGAGAGACAACCAATTAGTCCAACACAGCTTCTTTGCCATACCAAGGCTGGAAAACAGATTGAAGGGGTCAGAAACATTCAGAAGGCTCCACATGATCTGACATTTGCCTTGTCACAATTTTCCTGACAACCAGAAGGTCGGAGGCAGTTTGCTGGTCATCGGAGGTGGAAGGGAAGAGTGATTGCCGAGCCGGGGACGAGGAGCTGCTCAGTTAACAACCTGCCCCTCCTCAAAGCAGCCCCTTCTTCAGCAACCCAGGGCGGGCTCAGGCTGCTCATTTCGGAGGAAAAGCAGGCTGTAAACAGCTGTGGGAGTGAACAAACATGTCTGGAGTTCCCAGCCTCCTGATATTGCTGTGCAGAGACAGAGGTGATCTCCAGGCCAAGCGACACTCGGAGGTTCAAACCTCATTCCAGTCCCTTCCTCCTCTGCCCTCGGTTGTGTTTGCACAAGAACCTGCTGCAAAATGCACTTTAAAGGCTGCAAAATGCAGGTTTCCATGGCCAATATATGAGTTTCATTTCAATTCCTGCTTCTGTTTTCCAGGTTGATTTTGGCCTCATTTAAACAGAACTTTAAGCAGAACTAATTCTTTGTGGGGGAAGTTTCTCAGGCTTGGCCATGAGAGTGGGCACTCACCTCGTATCTATGTAGATAATACTGATATGGATCTATCTATTTATCTATCTATTATATCTATTTCATAGATAAAACCAGGATAGTTTTCTATTTCCCAATTTTTATTCTTCCCATTCCTCCTGCCACCCTTCTGTCACAGCCACTGGGCAGGTCTGGGGTACATCCTCATCACTTTTTACACAGAAAGTAAAAAGGACAATAATCCTGAGATCAGGAATTGTGTGTCCAATCAAAAATAGGACATTTTGATAGGCAGAGACTGAGATTCTCTCTCCTAACCCACTTCTCCTGATCCTGCTCCAAATTGCAGGCCTGGAGCTCCTGAAGAGGCCAGATCTCTGTTCACCAGTGGTGGTCAATCTTTTGATCCTCTGAGTGGGTGTTTAGGATGGTAATTTTTGGATAAAGGTTTGAAAAAACCCAGCCCAAATAAACCCTTCCAGCAGTGGAAATCCAGCCTTGGTCGGATGTTCAGTCACAGCTTCTGAAAAAGAGGAGTCCCCAGCACACGTGGTCTTCTCCCTCCAAATTAATTTATACATAATATATTGTTGTACACTCAGACACTCTATACTATATTTTAAAATTTATTTATGTGAAGAAGGCTACATTTCAGAAAGCCTTTAAAAAACAGTGAAAGCCACAACAGCTCAGCCTGAGGGGATGCGTTGAGGCCAAATTTCTGCAGGTTCTAGACAAAATAAAAGGCATTTTCTGTGTGTCCTCGGCACAGCCCTGACCCCGCCGGGCCCTTTGGCAGCACCAGGAGCCTGTGCTGGTGTCCCCCGGCTGCCGAGGGCGAGGCTGGGACATGATCTCTGCTGGCTCCCTGCGAATTACGGCGCTGGCCTGTGGGGTCACCTCCCTCTGCTCCTGGGCTGCTCCTCATTGTGGGGCTGGGGGAGCCAAGGGGGCCAGGGGGGCCGGGCACAGGAGCTGCTTTCCAGCCATCCCAGCTGATTACTGAGGCACCATCCCTGTTCCAGCTGGGGAGCACCGGGTTGGTAACCGAGTCCCCGTGACTCCGTCCCTAAATGATGCGCTGGGGCAGCAGCTCACGCTGCAGAGTTCTGCTAATTCCTGCAAACCCCCAAACCTCCTGAGGCCTCTGCCCACACAGCCCCAGGCTTCCTGCACTTTGGGTGAGGTGCTGACCGGGCTCCCTCATGGGAAAATTTTCTCTAAGTAAAAATTAAAATGGTTTTGGGATCAAATTTTGCTGATGAGCATTTTGTTCAGGCAGGACAAAGGGATTTTTTTTTCCTGGGTACTATGAAGAAATAATTTCCTCCCACCAGTTATTTTGTCATGTAACTACTGGAAGGCTGCTGTGTGCTCACTGCCCCCCAAAAGTCAACCTGCACTTACCATGCTGATTGATGGGAGTTTCAAAAGGACGTAATGTGTTTGATTCATGAAGGCAGAAATAAGGACCACGTTTGAGGGTTGTGCTTTTCAAAATCACAGGCCATAATCAACACTGAACCTCCTGGAAAGGCTCAGCCAGGAGAACAAAGCTGCAGAAGCACAGACTCATGGAATGCTTTGGGTTGGACAGACCTTAAAGCCCAGCCCATGCCATGGCAGGGACACCTCTCACTGTCCCAATGTCCAAGCCCCAATGTCCAGCCTGGCCTTGGGCACTGCCAGGGATCCAGGGGCAGCCACAGCTGCTCTGGGCAATGGACAAAAACAATTTTCCAAAACATCCCAATGGAAATACAATGGGTTTCCTTTTGCTCGCCAGAATTTTAAAGATTTGAGTCAAATTTGGATCCAAACCCACTGGGGATTCCCACTCCCGGTGTCCTGCCGTGGTGCTCCAGCCCTGGACCTGAGCGGGGCTGGGAGGGGCTGAGCGGAGCCGAATTCCAGATCGACTGAAATGCCCTACTTTGAAGTGAGAGACAAGATTCCGTGTGGAATTAGGTCATCCTGGCGCTCGTCGGAAATGAAAATTACATCATCGCGCGGTGGCTCGTCCTCAGATAAAAGGGTTGCAGCTGTTTTCCTCATCAGCTCCCAGCAGCTCCGCGCTCGGGGTCATGCTGAGGGTTATTTTAATTAAACACAACCTCTCCCAGCCAGTCTGACCTCGGCTGGTGCCTAAGTTGGGTTGAGCCCCATCCTGGGGCTGGGCAGAGCCCCCGCGCCGGGCTCGACCCTCACCTTCCTCCTCGTTCCTCCCACGCCAACCCAGAGAGCAGGAGCTCCTCTTTCATCTCCCCTGCTGCCATCAGCAGCGAGGATTTCAGCAAAAGAAAAGCCAATTCCACCTCAAATAACACCCCCAGCGCCGGGCCGGCTGCATGGGCAGCCCTGGCACCTCGCAGTGCCCACGGGCAGTGCGGAGGGATGGAGCAGCATCCCCTTTCCTGCGGGCTGGATGATGATTGATCCAGGAGAGGAGCCCAGGAGGAGTCCCCCAAGCTCCCATCTCCTCCAGGAAAACTCGCAGCAACAAATAAAAAGCCCTGTTTAAAATAACTAAATAAGGCACTTAAAGAGGTTTTAAAAATTGATAACTCCACGCACGGGATCGATCTTAATTACTGCCCAGGTGGATTTTTTTTTTTTTTTTCCTTGTCTTCTGGCTTTTTTCAGCACAAAAACTCAGCCGCCCACGCCAGCCATTAATGAGAAACGTTAAGGGCTTGTTAACAATGTCCTTTCATCAGCCCGAGGTGCTGCCAGCATCCCGCTCACGTCAATTTGCACCTCGTGGTCCAGCTCCTGCATCACGGCCGCGGCTGATGGAGCCCAGACCCCCGGCTCCGGCCAGGCTGGGCACCTCCTCCTGCCCCGGCTCCGGCCAGGCTGGGCACCTCCTCCTGCCCCGTCTCCGGCCAGGCTGGGCATCTCCTCCTGCCCCGGCCAGGCTGGGCATCTCCTCCGGCCCCGGCCAGGCTGGGCACCTCCTCCGGCCCCGGCCAGGCTGGGCACCTCCTCCTGCCCTAGCCAGGCTGGGCACCTCCTCCTGCTCCGGCCAGGCTGGGCACCTCCTCCGGCCCCGGCCAGGCTGGGCACCTCCTCCTGCCCCGGCCAGGCTGGGCACCTCCTCCGGCCCCGGCCAGGCTGGGCACCTCCTCCGGCCCCGGCCAGGCTGGGCACCTCCTCCTGCTCCGGCCAGGCTGGGCACCTCCTCCTGCCCCGGCTCCGGCCAGGCTGGGCACCTCCTCCTGCCCCGGCCAGGCTGGGCATCTCCTCCTGCCCCGGCTCCGGCCAGGCTGGGCATCTCCTCCTGCCCCGGCCAGGCTGGACACCTCCTCCGGCCCCGGCCAGGCTGGGCATCTCCTCCTGCCCCGTCTCCGGCCAGGCTGGGCATCTCCTCCTGCCCCGTCTCCGGCCAGGCTGGGCATCTCCTCCTGCCCCGGCTCCACTTTCCCTCACACGGGCCGGGGGCTGGTGTGGATCAGGCTCGGGAGCAGCACTGGATCCCCATCCCTCCATCACCCGCGTGGGCAAGGAGCAAAATTCGGCGGCTGCTCTCCCTCAGCCTCCAGCTTGCAGCCATGGGGCCAGGGATGCTCGACCTTGATCCGCCTGGAGTAATAATTTGGGGAGAAAAAGGGGTTTGGAAGAGTGGGGAAAGGAAATAGAGGGTTCGTGGTTGGCTAAAAGTGATGCGCAGCAAAAGTAGGGGTAGGAAAAGGCAAAGCAGCTGGAGAGGCAAGGTTTGAGGATAGGGAGCCATTAAAGGTTTTGCTAGGACACGGCTTCTGGGAAAAAAAGAGAAGAAGAGAAGGAAAAAAAGAGGAGAGAAAAAAAGGAAAAGGAGAAGGGAAAAAAAAGAGAAGACGAGAGGGGAAAAAAAGGAAAAAGAGAGGGAAAAAAAGAGAAGAGAGGGGAAAAAAAGGAAAGGGAGGGGAAAAAAAGGAAAAAAGACAAGGAAAAAAGAGAAAAAAGTAGAGAAAAAAAGAAAGGTAAAGAGAGAAAAAAAGACGAGAAAAAAAAAAGAGAAGAAAAAAGAAAAAAAAGAGGAATAAAGGAGAAAAAAAGAGAACGGGGGGAATGTCCCTGCTCCCAGGCACAGACCCCGTGCGTGTGTTTTTCTCACACCCTACACATGTTATTTGAAACCCAACCAGCAGCCGGGCCTTTGACAAGCTGCGTTTGCACATCAGCCCCGCCGAAATCTCCTCTCTAATGGCCAGTGAGGGGCTGTCAGGAATATTTTCCATTGTTTTTCGAGCCGGCGCAGTGGCCGGGAGTGCGGGGCACGGCCCCTCACACGGCAGCCTCGGAACCTCGTTTCTGTTCCGTTTCTCCAAGAATAGAAAAGCAATGACAATTAAACCTGCAATCGCAATTCTTTGAGGGTTTTTGCATTCCTGCCAGGCTCTCATTGGGAAATTATTCTTGAAACAGTCCCTAAATCTTAGAGGATTCCCCTTGGAATGCTGGGCTTTAAGTTTTTAAGGGGTTTTCGAAAGGTTTACTCATTTTTGCATTTTCTTTAAGGAAGCAGCTTTGCAACACCACCTTTCCCAGTAAATAACCATGTTAATACCAAGTCTTTTTGAAGCTGGGTGCAACACAATATTTATAGATAATATAAATTTAAAATAGCGGGAAAAATGATTAAAAGTAGCAATCTGTGATTTTTCTAGAAGAAATAATAATCATAGAAGCACAGAACGGTTAGGGGTGAAAGTGATCTTAAAGAACATAATAGTAATGATGATAATAATAAAAATGATAATAAATGTTAACAGGAACAGTTTAAAATCACCACTCCTTATCTGTAACTGAACATAATTTGGAAAGTGATGTGTCCTACCAACAACATCAATTCCACTGACACAGAAAATATCAATTATCACTTACAAAAAGTTCCTGGTGCTTGAGAACCACTTAAAAAAAATTAAATGGGAACTTTGAAGGGCCAGATCTTTCTCGCCCTGATCAGATGACTAATTCCTCTAATTCCAAAGACCAGGAAATTTGGGCACATATCTAAAAACGTCCCCAGCACGCCAATGAATCGGTTTTCTGTTTAAGATGCCTCCAGTCTGAGCTCATTACGCCGCAAACTCGGCGTGCATGGAAGTGATCTGTAACAATCCTGGAGCCTGGGGCCCTTTCCCATTTGGGATTGATACATGGGATGGAATCTGCATTTTTCATCCCAGCGTCGAACAGTACAACCAGTGTGGCTGCAGTTCTGCTGCAAATCCGATGCAGGAAATACAAGAGAGTCCTTCAAAAATATTCCCCTTTGCCTTGGACTGGCTGCAGAGCCTGTTTGTATGGGGAAAAAAAAAAGGGACCTGCTGCAAAATTCAGTTTCTTCCCTGGTCAAGGGCATCTATTTCATTCTAAATGTAATTCCGCCAAAACAAATATTATTTTTGAATCTTTCATTCTCCCTGGCCCCGGGAAGGGCTGCAGCAGCGTGCTGCTCCGGGATGCTGCAGGCCAGGGTGTGCCATGTGCGTGGCCAGGCTGGATGGGGGCTGCCAGGGCAGGGGAACCCAATTCCTGGGAAAAATGCACAAGGCCGGTGCCTGCCAGGGGGCAGGGGGTCATTGGTCACATACAGAGAGCGTGGGATGCTCTCATCAGCTCCAGACACCGTCCCCAGCCCCACCCCAGGGCACCTGTGGGGGCAGAGAGTGACCCAAACCCAATCCAAACCCCCACCCCCGCACCTCCCTGGCGCTGCATTATTTTATTTTATTACAACTTTATTTATACACACAATACATGATATATATCTATACAAATTTACAGATCCATGCCATTTGTCTTTTATATATATGCACGTATGTATACATGCACACACAAATACCTGTATTTCGTTAGTGCCAAACGCGTATTTGGCTGCTGAGGGTTATTTCTGTTCAAAGCCCCCCCAGGCCCTCTCGGTGCCCCCCAAACCCCCCAAACCTGGGGGGACCCGGCCCCGCCGCGCCCCCGGCCCTGCTCCGCTCGCCCTCTGTCGGGCAGCGAGGGAACCGCACCGTCCGTCCCTGTCCCTGTCCTTAAATCCCTGTCCCTGTCCTTATATCCTTGTCCCTGTCCCTGTCCTTAAATCCCTGTCCCTGTCCTTATATCCTTGTCCCTGTACCTTTCCCTGTCCTTATATCCCTGTCCCTATATCCCTGTCCCTGTCCTTATGCCCCTGTCCCTGCCCCTGTCCCTGTCCCTTATCCCCTGTTCCCGTCCCTGTCCTTATATCCTTGTCCCTGTCCTTATCCCTGTCCTTATATCCCTGTCCCTGTCCCTGTCCCTGTCCCTGTCCTTATATCCCTGTCCTTATCCCTGTCCCCGTCCATCCCAGTCCCTGCCCATCCCTGTCCACCTCACCCGTCCCTCTCCATCCCTGACTGACCCTGTCCCTCTCCCTCTCCCTGTCCTATCCCTGTCTATCCCTCCCCTGTCCATCCCTGTCCCTGCCCAGCCCTGTCCTGTCCCCCTGTGCCCATCCCTGCCTCGCCCACCCCTGCCTGTCCCTCTCTATCCCTGCCCACCCCCAATCTCTGCCTCAGAACAGGATTTCACTCCCAAAGTTGGCTGTTTCCCTAGGAAAGGCGTTACCCACCCCAAAGCCAGCGCTCCCCGTCCCCACCCCCGCAAAAACGAAGTCACATCCCTGAAAAACCCCAAATACCTGAAAAAAAACAAACCCATGGAGGGATGCAAATGTGGGAAAGGTTAAAGTTGACATTTGCTGCTGCCTGCTTTTGCTGGCAGCATGTATCAGAGATATAAAGAAATAATAAAATACACCCAAACTGTACATATTATAAGGCCATATTTTTATCTCAGGGTTCTGGTGACACGTACAAACCACTTGAGCTTTGCTTCTGTGGTTTATATCGCCACGAGAAACCCTTGATAAAAATACAGCTTTATATTGTACAGTGGGGTATAGTTTATTTTCCCCATATATCACACCCTGTGTTTTATTTATAAACAGACCCAAAGACACTTGCACATGCAAAGCAGTTTTTTTATTGAAGTAATTCTGAGGTATCAATAACCCTGGATTAACTAACGCATCGCCACACAATAATTTTTGGGGGGTAGCAATGGCCTTTCTAAAGAGACATCCATGAAAATATGATAAAACACATAAAAAAATCAGTATTTCCATGTTACAATTTATGATTCCCATACTGGAAATTTCAGCTTCTGGTGGCTCATACTCACAGAGAACCCTGCTAAAACCACCTCAAAATTTAGCTTTAATGTCTCTTGAATCCTTCCTATGGAGAAGCTACAGGAAATAAAGCTTTGGATAACAGAGAAAAGCAGAAATCTGAAGGAAAACTCAAATGATAAAGGAATGTGCTGCTGATAAGGAAGCAACTACGATGAGCTTTTCAATATTTTCCCTAATTTGGCCAATCAAACCGCTTACCCAAAATACACAATTTGTCAGCAACATCTCTTCCCCTACGCTATGCAAAAATCCTCCCATCTCTCAGTCCAAAAAGAAAAGGCAGGAATAAGGAATTCAAGGGCTGCCTGGTTTTGCATAGATCTCCCTGCGCTCCCTTAACTCCTGCTTAGGTAAAACAGCATTTTCTGCCCCAAAGTGGGGAGGGGGAGCTGGGCAGGGGCGGGCAGGGCCCAGAGTGCCCGGCGCCTCCTCAGGGAGAAACTTCCACCTCGTATTTGCCACGTCCCTCCCACTCCCTTATCCCTGCTTTAATGGACATTAAAAATAGAACAAAACAGGACTGGAGATGGGAACAAAATCCATGCACAACAGGCCTGGATCGCTGTAGTCATTCTGCTGTAAAATGTAAAAACAAGAAAGGGCAGCCGAGCTGCCTCCCCCAGGACGCATCCCGCTTTTTTAATATAGTGGTGCCACCACACATTTCACTTTGGATGCTGCATTATATTTCTGTGTCACTCAAATATTTACCATTTTTCTGAGTTCTGCTGGGTGCTCCGAGAGCTTGTTACAAGCCCAGGAGCCCTGGCTGTGTGTCGTGGCTGCTTGGCGGCCGCATCAACGCGCCAACTTCTCCTTCTGCAGCTTCTCGTGGGACAGGAGCCACTCCTTCAGCAGGTGCCCCCCGCCGTAGTTGCCGCTGTCCCCGCTGCTGCGGATCACCCTGTGGCACGGGATGATGATGGGGATCTGCAGAACACACAAAAACCCGGGAGGAACAAAGGGTGAGGCCAAGGGGAGTGGCAACACTGGGATGGGGCCCCTCAGTGCCCTGTGCTGGGGATCTGCCACAGGCTGGACTCGATGGGCTTGGTCTTTCCCAGCCTGGATGATGCTGTGGCTGCTCCACGAGTCCATAAATCCAGCACTCTCAAATCCAGGAGCTGTGTGCACTGAGCTTGCTCCTGCCACATCAGGGCCATGCTCCCGGCAGAACACAAACAGAGCTGATCACCACCCCCGGAGATCACCCCAGTTCTTAGGGAAAAATAGGCATGGACAGGGATTTTAATACATAAAAATGATGTAAAGTCTTTAAAAGGATAAACCTGAGATATTAAATGCCATATATAAAATCTTCCCTGCAGCAGCAGGTTCTGCTGCCCTGTGCCAGCTGAGCCCTCAGTGCCCAGGGTGGGGGATGATGCCTCACAGACCCAAAATGCACATGAGAAACAGATTTAGATGGGATATTGGGCAGGAATTGTTCCCTGGGAGGGTGGGCAGGCCCTGGCACAGGGTGCCCAGAGCAGCTGTGGCTGCCCCTGGATCCCTGGCAGTGCCCAAGGCCAGGCTGGACACTGGGGCTTGGAGCAGCCTGGGACAGTGGGAGGTGTCCCTGCCATGGCAGGGGTGGCACTGGGTGGGCTTTGGGGTCCCTTCCATTCTGGGATTCCGTGATCATCCCAGGATTAGAATATTTCTGGGAAAAAGCAGATTACTGAGAAGGGATCCCAGTGCCTTGGCTCCCTGGCAGATCCTCAGTGCAGCAGCTCCCCTTGCACCCCAGAGAAATTCTCTGGAAGACCAAGGCCCTATTTATTATTCAGCAGCAAGTCAATCCAAAATGGGTTGTGAATTTTTAAAACATCCAACAGGAGAAGTTTCACTCCAACCTAACCCATTCTAAGAACTCTTTTTCCTCCCTCTCTGCCTTCTACTCCCTATCATTTATAACCACACGACACAGATTCTGCAAAATCAATGCCAGAAGTTACATAATGGACTGATAATGCAGAGAAGAACATAAATGTGGGGCTTTTTTTTTTATTTTTATTACAGGTGATTATCATAGCTGAAGTACACACTATAAAAACTGCAATACATCATCTCTAATCACGGGTGTGTTTTGGTAACTGCATAGTAATGGCATTGCAATGGTGGAGCTGGGACAACAGTAACTCACCCAGAAGGGCAGTTCTCACAGATTTGGATATTTCAAGTCAAAAATTGTGATTTATTTCTATGCAGACACACAGACAAATCACACACTTTACCCTGACTCATTTTAATCCCATTTAATCATTACAGTTCAAGCACTGTGGTATATTTGAGCCTGGGACACACAAACCCCAAAGTAGCTGAACAGCTTCTGGCCAGACCATAAATTGAGAGGGTTTTTGTTTTGGGATGTTCCTTCAGTTTTCCTTACTAATTTCAATGCCTGAAATTTAAAATCCTAATCCCAGCCCACAACAAATGGGAATACACACAGGTGCTAATTGTTGATCAAGGTTTAAACAAAAAAATGCTTCCAGTATCTGCTTTATCTGGAGGTGGCAATGCCACAAGTGCTTCAGGCATCTGTGACAACCCCAGTGCGCACCAAGAAAAGCTTTGCTCCATGCCAGGCCATCCCACAGTCACTTTATGACTTCTCCAAAGAAATTGGGGGTTTTTTTGCAAGTGTTTTTCTGGTTTGGGGTTTCTCTGCCTTCACACTCCCCGCAGTTACTGCAGGAGGCTTGGCTTGAGTGACAAAGCCATAATAATACACTGTAAAACATCCCTGAGGTTCATTTGCAGTTCTTTAAAAATACACACAGTGAAGCAGCAGATTTTGGTGGTAAGGCTATAAATCTTGGTGGAGGATAAAAAAATAAAGGACTTTATTTTCAAGTGTGGGGTCTTGGATGATCCCTGGGTGGGGGCAGGACCCGTTCAAGGCACAGGGAAATGGGGCTGAGCTGCTCACCACCAAGCAAAAAGAGGAGGGATGAAATAAATGCCACTTTTTCCATGCTCCAAACAAAGAATTCCATGCTGACATTGTCCCAACACAAGCACCCATCCGTCACCCTCCACAGCTCTGGATGCAGAAGTGGTACAAAGACCATACCAGCACTGCAATTTAAAAATATTGAATATTGCTTCAGTTTGGCTTAATTGTGGTGACAACGTTCAGCCTACTAAAATAATTAAACCTGCTAAAATTTATTAGGGCCCTAAGGACATTTTAGAGGGAGAACTACCCTAGTCTGGAGCTTTAATGCCTCAGCTACATTTAATGTAATTTTTATCAATAACCAAGCAGCTCATAATATTATAGCGCCGCTGAAATCTTCATGCTGTGAAATCTAATTCCTCTACTCCACGAATCCATCACACACACAGCCCCTACCTCAAATGCTATAAAACTTCCAAACCCAGAGATTTGTCTCCAACAAAAAAATAACATGAAGGAGCCCTCGGATCGATGCCGGAGTCCCTCTGATTTGGGCACCAGCTGAATATTTTCTCCAACTTGGCTTTTGTTCTTCTGGGTAGAGGCCCACAAGGGAAAGAGCTTGTTTTCACTCGCAGCCTCATCAATACCTAAATCCTGGTGAACAAGTGACACTGAGAAGCTGTAATCAATAGCTCCCTGTGCGTTTTTTCTTCTGGTCAAATGGTTCAGCACTACTGACAGCCCTGACACTCGGAACATGATGCTAAATCTTTATCAACAGCCATCTGGGTGAGTGGCAGAACAAGGCTGGGCCGGTCATTAACGCTCCTGGCGATCTGTGAATAAACCAACTCCTCCAGAACGCGTTTGTTTAGGGAAAAAAGGTGGGGGGGAAACTCCCTGCCCGTGGGATCGATCACTCTGAAGTGCATTTACAAAATTCCGGTGCTCTGGTCATTCCCAGTGCTCAGTTTGAGGCGAGGGAGCCGTCCCAGGGCACGGCTGAGGGGCTGGAGCAGCCAGGCCACAGTGGGAACAGCTGAGGTATCACGTTGAGACACACTCAGCACAAAAGACTCCTGTGGTTTGCTCATGTCATGGAATCCCAGGCTGGCTTGGGCTGGAAGGGATCTTAAAGATGATCAAGTTCCACCCCCTGCTTTTTCTCCCTCTCTTCCCCAGCAGAAACAAATCCCGTGATGTGACCCAAGGTGGGTCCCAGGTTATCACCAGCCACCAAAGGAAGTGAAGACATTAGGAATGAAAGTATTCGGGGAGAGTATTAGCCCAGAGGGTGCTGGGCACTGCCCAGGCTCCCCAGGGAATGGGCACGGCCCCGAGGCTGCCAGAGCTCCAGGAGGGCTTGGACAGCACTGCCAGGGATGCCCAGGGTGGGATTTTGGGGTGTCTGTGCAGGGACAGGCATTGGATCCGTGATCCCTGTGGGTCCCTTCCAGCTCAGGACATTCCATGATTCTATGAAGGAGCACACAGGTAGTTCTGTGTGTCCACAGTGTTTCAGAACCATCCTTCACAACCTTCTCCCAAATGCACGACTGCTCCCCCAGTGCTCAATACGTTTTGCCTGAATATCCATGATTTAGCTCAATATTACATCCACTATTCAGGAGGGATTGATGCAATATCCTCCATTTAGGACAGACTGACCCCAGCATCAGGCTGTGCCCCTGGCTGGGGTGAGCCCAAGGAACAGCACAGTTGGAGAGGGCACAAACCCGGCGCAGGCAGCTCTGAGTGCTGTGATCAGACCGCTGAAGATGTCTTATTTAAGGCACAGAGCACTCATTTAGGATGGCCTTGGACTAATCAGCCCAACATTCCCCATTTCCCATGAGCCTCTGTGATTTCTTTTTGATCCTCCTCTACCAGTCTAATGAGATTTTTAATTGAACTTTATGGGTTCCCTTTGAGGACCACAGACCTTGCAATCAATGTGAACCACAGCAAACTCTGGGAAGTTTCTCCTGTGAAAGGTGAGCCATCCCCACCCTGTCCTGGGCAGAAACCGAGGCAGCTGCTGCTGGCACCTCTTCCACCTTCTCCTAAAGCTGAAGGTCATCCCATGAATTATGTGAAGCATCCCAACTTCCAGGGGAAACCTCTGAAATGCACACCACCCAAACTAAAGACCAAGCCTTGACTTGTAGGAGGGAGAAACGTGCTGGCATCTGGTGGAGAAAGGTGAGGTTTGTGATTTTATCCAAGTGTTTGAGGGACAATGTGTGATGCCCAGCTCAGGGTTATTTCAAAGGGTCCTTTTTCCTGGTACTACCACCCTCACTAAATCAGATTTATCACAAATCCATCTACCACCACCCCAGGTTGCTCCAAGCCCCATCCAACCTGGCCTTGAGCACTTCCAGGGATGGGTTTGGGGTTTGGATTGAAGGTTTAGACCCCAGGCGGTTACTGAGGAATCTCTGAACCTCCCGTGTTGTTTTCACATTGGTCCTCTCAGTATTTTCCTTAATAACATTTCTATGAGGCTGCAAACGTAGAGGAGTTGCAAATTGGGTCAGAAAATCTGTTTTTGCAAGAGTTGATGGCTTTATATATAGAACTAACAAAGGTGAGGGGGTTTTCTGCAGCGCCACATTTTATCTTTATATTTCACCTCATGCATAAAATCCGTGTGCATTACGCACAGTCAACCTGCACAGGTGAAGGACCACGGAGACATTTCTGTGGGAAATATGAGCAGCAGTGAACAGTTGCTCACACTGAAGTGCAAAAGGACGATGTGTGTGTGCGTGTGTTTGCATGTGGAATACGGATGGAATTTCAGATTACCTCCAGGAGATGAGCACTGGCAAAATTGTGGTTTGAGATGGGCAGGACTCTCATTACAGTACTGATTTTTTTTTTTTTTTTAATCATCGGCTTTCTATGATGAAATATTGAGGTGGTATTATATTAATACAGCTCTTTTTCCCTACAGCTATACATTATTATCTATAACTATAGCTTAAAAATTTTCTGCTGGGGACAGAAACCACTGCAGCCACGGTATGGGCTGGGAAATGGCAATAATAACTAGGACCCCATTTAAAAAAACTGCAGTAGCTTTGCTGTATATTTTCAGAACTATTTTCATCCTTCCTCACAGGGGAAAAAGCAGGAATTTTCACACCACAACCTGCTGTTACCGCTACTTTGGATGCTGCTGCTCCACTGCAGCCTGAGGGCAAAGCTGGGTACATTTCTAGGCGATAGCAATTACATCTCCTTTTGCACAACGCTGGATTGTTATTCTTTGAGAACTGTTTCCTGCAGGTTTGCATTGGATTGCCTCATCTTAATGTACACCAGATTATATTGGAAAGCATTCCATCACATTAAAATAGTTTGTATTGTCAAGTACAATGGGGGGTATTGACAAAACACTGCTCTGTGCTGCTTACAGGAGCTGCTTCAAAGGGAAATCTGATGGATGCTGGGTGGGCTTAAAGCTTAACCCCACAAGGACTTGTGTGGGTCTCCCTGGCTGGGTGCTACCCCTGGGGAGCTGTGGAATGAGATGGGCCTAAAGGTCCCCTCCAGCCTGAACTGTTCTGGGGTTCTGTGTTCCTGTGGGTTTCGGGAATGGAACTGCTCCTCAAACAGTGCAGGTCCATCCACCCGAGCCCCCAAACCCTGCCAGCCAGGATGGGGCTGATCCCAACCCGGACA
This sequence comes from Monarcha castaneiventris obscurior, assembly GCA_026261815.1. Taxonomy (NCBI): domain Eukaryota; kingdom Metazoa; phylum Chordata; class Aves; order Passeriformes; family Monarchidae; genus Monarcha; species Monarcha castaneiventris. Next base: position 1,279,700 of record JAMPIT010000886.1, read on the forward strand.
CACCAGGACATGGCACCCACTGAACCACACACAGCTTCAGACACCAACCCGGGGGACTCAGGTACATGAATACACCCAAAATCTACCCCCAGATGATGAAAAGGGAGAGATAATTACTGGGGAAACAGATAGAGATCAATTAGTGTAACACAATGTTTTTCCAAAATCCACAGGCCTAACACAGAGTGCTGCTCCCTCCAGCGGGTTTGGGTTGGAATTCACCTCCAGAATCCCAGCCCGGTTTGGGTTGGAAGGGACCTTAAAGCTCATCCCATTCCACTCCCTGCCATGGGCAGGGACACCTCCCACTAGCCCAGGGTGCTCCTGAACTTGTTTTCAGAATCACATTTATGCCAGAGTGGATGGACTGTTTTTAACACAACCAGAACCACTCACACCCTGCCCAATGAGGTCCATGTGGAAGATTAAAGACTTCCCTGACCTAGAAATACGTAAGAAAGTTTGAGCACAACAAACTGTGCAGAGGCTGGTGAGGAACAGAAGTGTTTCTCTTCCCAACCCAGCACCATAAATGGTAAGGCATAAATCACACTAAACTGGGCTGTGCATTCTTGTTGATTAAAAACGCTTATTCCTCATGGCAGACCAGCTTTCAGAGCAGATAAATTTAATCTAATGACATCCAGCCCGCAGAGCTCTCTAAATCCAGCATCTCCCAGCAGCTTGGGCTGGAAGGTGCCGTGGACTCACCGGGTTGCTCCTCATGGCTCCTCCCACGGCTCTGGCTGCCCGGCTGTTCCCAGCAAGATCTGCCAGCTGCTTGTAGGAAACGGCCTCCCCAAACTTCACATCGTTCAGCAGGGTCCACAGCACCTGCCTGGTGAAGGAATCTGCAAGGCAGAGGGAGAGAGCGCTGCCTGACTGCGGAAATTGGGATGAAACAGCCAAAAAACCCAACGCGAAGCGAGGCTCGATGGCAGTTTGCAAATTTAAATTGAAACAGCCCCGTGCACTGTCCTGTTATTGTGCCCTGTATGACTACATTTAAACACATGATTATTAGAGAGAGCGCTCCGAGTAACCGATCACTATAATAAAAGGATTTAAGGCTTTGATTTTCCTATATTTTTAATTTGCTTCGAGTACAATTATCCTGTTAACTCGCACAATGTGCTTTTTCCCATTAAATTGGCGGAGTACGAATTAGCACAGAGGCAAATTAAAAGGGAAGGAATAAGTGGCTGCACCTATCTGACAAAGGCCTGGCATCTCCAGCTAATTTCCAACTTCAGCTGGGACGTGGCAGAGACGCCCTAGAGCCAGAGCTCTCCGAATTACCCTGGCTGGCTGAGTTTTATAGAGGAGACCCCCGAGCTACTGCTCAGCACTGCTCACACTGCCAAGTGTAAGGACTGCCTGTGACCTTGAATGTCCTGCACATCCTTAATGATACAGGGGGAAAAAAGAAAATGTAATGTATCGGCCATTATTTTAATTTTAATTCGGCAGCAAATGGCTTTAAGTGTTCCAATTGCTGAAATAATGAATAAGCAAATGCATTAGGAGCTGCTCTCTTCGGCATCTCCGGGTGTTAGCCAGCCCAGGATTGTTTTAAGGGAGGGAAAGGGATAGTCCTGTTTGGATTTGAGCTGGGTTGAACACCTCTTGCTCTTCCAAGGCATTAGGAAAAGCTTTGAGGAGCTAACTTGTGGATAACTTACTGAGAGGAGTGAACTGGTGACTAAAAAAAGGGAAAAAAAAGGAGAAGAGACCCCTTCCCCCAGCTGAGAACCTCAGTCTCCTGCTCTGGCAAAGAAACAAACTGATTAAAAACATTTCCTTTCTTTAGCTGTCAAAAAAGACATTGATTACCTTCTGTAGGAAGGTAAAGAAATGTCATTTTGTTCTTAAAGGAAACCCATACGGCGTTATGTGTGTGTTAAATAATAAAAATCACTTCTTAACTGAAGGGAATGATAATCACTTCATTGAAAAAATCTGTTTAGTCTTTATTATAACATTAAGCAAATTAAACATCAGCATAATCCAGGTGATACGAGAAAAGGGTCATCAAAGAAATTAACTTTGTTGTTCATTAATTTACATGGATTAGTAGAGGGCAAAGAGATAGCAAATCTGCTCTAGTTTTTTATGATATAATTTCAAACTGTACACCATTTGTGGCAGTAGGGTGACTTTGGGGTTAATCAGACTGATTTGTCCTTTTAATTGCTTTCTATTCAAAGAAAATTCATTAGATAATGTTCTCTTCAAAATTCATGAATCAATTTAACTGAAGAAACCACATTAACAGCTTTGGGTTCATTAGCACAAGCAGTTGTGTTACTGGCTGATTGCTACGAGGGTTTCCTTAGGCAAACAGATTTTGTTTACTGTGATTCCTTCAGAAAGGTTTATTTCAAATCAAATTGCTCCTCACTATTTCTTTAACCTTTTTAATCTGGCGGGATTAGCCTTAACCCCCCTGCTCAGGGGTCCTGGGGAGTCACTGCCTTGATGGCATCTTTTAAATGACCAGAAAATCCCCTTTTTACCCTCAGTTTTGGGATGGGATGGACCTGAAACTTTTGGGAACCTGCTGGAATCAGGGAGAAAATGGAGCAAAGTGAGCCTGGACACGGAGCACCTGAGGGAGGATGGGGCAGCTCCAGAGCTCCCAGCACCAGAGAGCCACAGGATGCCCAAATTGCTGAGGACAGGCTGACACAGGGGCACAGATTATCCACAGATCCTCCTTGCACACACAGGGGCACAGATTATCCACAGATCCTCCTTGCACACACAGGGGCACAGATTATCCACAGATCCTCCTTGCACACACAGGGGCACAGATTATCCACTTGCCAGAGCCACTGCACATTTTTCATGGCAGAAGATCCCCTGCCTCTGCTCCCACATAAAACACTCGTGAAGTTAAGAGTTCAAAAGAATGAAATATTTAGCGATCATGAACATCATTTTGGAAATGTATCTGAAAACTCAATTTCATCCTGTGGGGAGCAAATGCATTAATTAGTTTAAGCAGCTCGAAGAGACAGTGCCAAATACTGTTATTAAACTGTCTGCAAGTGTGAGTGCCTGTGAGCACAACCTGCCCAAATGAGATGGCTGAACTTTCCCCAATTTTCACCGTGTGCCAACGTTTTATGCTGTTAAATATCGTTATAAAGGGCTGTAAAATCCCCACATAAAAATGAACACACAGGAATTCTCTGGTTCCACGAGAACTTGATGCCCTGGGGAGGCTGATGCCAGTGGAGCCATGGCTGAACTGAATGAACCATGACTGGCAGCACCATGAGGTTTTGTCCTTCCTGTGCCCCCACCTGCAAGTGGTGTTGGCAAAAACCCCCTCCAGGTGAGCCCTGACCCCCCCTCGTGCCAAGGGACATCTCCCACTGTCCCAGGCTGCTCCAAGCCCCAATGTCCAGCCTGGCCTTGGGCACTGCCAGGGATCCAGGGGCAGCCACAGCTGCTCTGGGCACCCTGTGCCAGGGAAGAATATTTACAGGTAAATTATAAGCCCCCAAAGAAGGACCTGCCCTGCACCTGCTGTTGATGCCTTAATCTCCAAGGTCCCTCCTAACAGCCCACTGGACCTTAATTCTCCATGCAAACATGTTAAATCCATGGGGATAATGGAGAGAAAATCAATTTTAGTTGAACACTAGCTGTATCATAAGTTTTAACAGTGTAATTGAAGGTGGTAATTAGTCCAAAGAAGTAAAATCATACACTCCCAACTAATAATCACAGAATTATGGAATGGTCTGGGTTGGAAGGGACCTTAAAGATCATCTCATTCCACACCCTGCCATGGGCAGGGACACCTTCCACCAGACAATGAGTTTATATCTAATCTCTAACAGCATTTTTGGTGTTGGTGAGGGGCTCAGTCCTTCAGGATTCAGGATGGATGAGGGAAGAGATGAAGGCCAGTCCCTTCCTGCCCCCTCTGTATCTCCCCACACAGATCTTGGGGCCAGAGAGCTTCCAAAAACCCCACAGCCTCATTTTCCAGCCTTTTTAATCTCTTTGATTAAGAGGAATTAAAGACAGCCTGTTTTTTTCCATCCCCTCAATACTCATTGCTGGGAATGTTAGTTTTCATTTGTCGTGTTGGTTTATTTTTGTGGGGGGTTTTTTTTGCCTTTTTTTCCCTTTTTGTTTGTTTGTTTTCCCCCCAGAGTTTTGCAAATGCAAAGACAGTTATAAACACTTGCTCCTCCTCAGCAGCTTTTTCACAGCCTGCCTGGGGTACTACACAGACAACTTTTCTCGTTGTTTTCACTTATTGGTTCTCACTGTTATTACTATTAGTAAATAAAACCCCAAACATTCAAGCACAACAGTTCAAAAATACCCAAACCTGTCTGGAAAACAGCAGTTCCCACTGCAGCAGCAGCTTCCACCTAAGCCAGAAAATTCACACTGGCTCTTGGATCTGGGAAGAACAGATTCACACTCCAATTGCAGAACTTTTACTGACAACAGGCAACGGTGCAAACAATGAATCCAAGAAAGAAAGCTGATTTTTAGCAATTTTGAGCTTTCTTTAATATTGAAACCATATTAAACCTGCCACCCTACCCCAGACTGACCTAGCAAGTGATATGTGAAGAGGTAATTGTTTAATTCAAACATTTTGCTCTTGTTGTGAGGCACTTCCCAACCCTGGCAGTGCCCAAGGCCAGGCTGGACATTGGGGCTTGGAGCAGCCTGGGACAGTGGGAGGTGTCCCTGCCATGGCAGGGGTGGCACTGGAGGGGCTTTGAGGTCCCTTCCCACCCACACCAGGCTGGGATTCCATGAAATACCAGGCACTTTTATGCATTGCCTGTACCTGTATGTTTGCAAAATGTAATACAATAGAACAGAAACATGACTATAATGTATAAACTTGCTGTCTGTCTGTATCACTTCAGTGAAAGAGGGACCAAAATTCTTCCTTTTAACACCTCAAACATTCAGGCTGGCTCGCACTGAGTGTGAGCTACCTTAAAACCCAATTAATGGGAGCCGTTCCCGATCCGTGGTTTAGCACAGTTTTACACACGGTTCCCTTCAGATTTCTGAGGGGGTTGTGGGGCCAAATTCTATCCTTAGAAGCAAGGAACTCTCCCTGGAGCTCATCCAGCAGTATTTCTGCAGGTTAAACTCCCTGCAAGTCGGCGGGTGTTTAACTCGAGCAGTTACTGATATTCTGACCCATTTTTTACACAATACCCTCAATAGCAGTTTACTACAACCTGCAAGAGCAGGTGTAATTTTAGAGCTGATGGAAATGAGGAGTTGGATGCTCAGCAGCAGCCCTTGGAC
>JAMPIT010000886.1:1290000-1315000 GCA_026261815.1 Monarcha castaneiventris obscurior
CAGGCTTACATTTCCCACTCAAAACTCCAGTAGCAAGTATTTTTTGCTTTGTTGCTAATATGTCAATTTTGGGAGCAGGAAATTGTGCAAAGAATTTAAAAATAACTTTTTAATGACTTTATGGACATTTAAAATCCACATAGGAACTGCTGCAGACGCAAATACAAGAGACCTGCAGATCAGAGAAACTCAACCACTGCCTTATCAGTGCAAACTCAGCTTAACTGGCCATATTTTATCATTATTTACTGCTATACAACCCTTCTTCCTGTTCTGGAACAGACACAGAATGGGCCTTCCAGAGACACCACGCACCAGCTCAGCTGCAATTTCTAAGTGACTGGGCCAGAAAATTAAATTTCTATTTTCCCATTCAAGATAGAAATAAATGAGGGACTTGCCTCTATTTCTCTTTGTCAGGGAGCTGGGAATCACCAAGAACTTTACCTGGGCAGCTTCGAAATTCTCCCCATCAGCTGCACCTTGGAGCCAGAGCTTGAGAGCTGAGCTGTGCTCCCTCATGGCCTGTGTGACAAGAGGCCACCACTGGCCAGCACCTGACCCAAAATTCAGAAATTCCTGCTGGTGCACACTGAATGCAACTCCTGGTCCCACCTCTACCCTCCTTTTTCCCCTTTCTTGGAGTTCTAGGATTTGCCTGGGAAGGTCTCTCCTCTCCTTCTCCAGAGGAAATAACAAAAATTAAACTGAATTTACCTCAATCTGCATTGTTGGAACTCAACAAAAATGCCTCTGAGATTCCAACTCTTCTGACTCGTCCTGTTAATGACACACACAAACCTGCCCAGAGCTCCCAAATAAATCAGAGGAGATGCAGTTTCCTAATTGCACTGATGGGCAGGCAGGACCATCTGGGTACAGTTAAGAGGGGAAAAAACAGGGAGGTTCTGCAGAAAACTCCCCAGGATTTATGGACATGCTGCAAGTGTCATTCCAGAATTAATGAATCCAAAATACAGGGTGGAGAGAAAGGATTCAATGCTCACACACTTCGATAAAGCACAATTTCCAACCCATCCCTCTAAGTTAAGCCCACTAACATCAAAATTTCTAACTCATCAGGACCTTCAGTTTGAGGTCTTGGTCAGGATCATCAACTAAACCTGGGAGTGAAAAATTGGGCAGCAAAATTGGGCATGAATTGGGCAAATCTGGAGAAACAAAGTGACAAACCACCACAAGGACCTTGAATCCCACCTCAGGACATAAAATCCAGAACCACCATGAAGGAAGTGTGAGACATGGGCTCTAAAATTCATGGATATGTCCTCCAAGATTATTGTTCATCACTGCAGGGCTCCAACAGCTCCCGTGATGGAAAGGAAAGGATGGAAGGTAGAAAACAAAAGAAGGCTGAAGGGGGACTTTGGACAAGGGATGGAGGGACAGGACCCAGGGAATGGCTTCCCACTGCCAGAGGGCAGGGCTGGATGGGATCTTGGGAAGAAATCCTTCATGGTGAGGGGATGGGATGGAATTCCCAGAGCAGCTGTGGCTGCCCCTGGATCCCTGGCAGTGCCCAAGGCCAGGCTGGACACTGGGGCTTGGAGCAGCCTGGGACAGTGGGAGGTGTCCCTGCCATGGCAGGGGTGGCACTGGGTGGGCTTTGGGGTCCCTCCCACCCAAACCATTCCATAACTCTATGAAAGGGGAATAAATCCACGAATTTTGACATCAGTTCGTGTAAAATTGATTTTGCAAACTGGAATGTGTTTCATGGCCTTACAAGCACAGGGATATTTCTTCTCCCAGACCACAATATCATGAGCTACGTTTTTGGAATGTTATACAGATTTGGAACTAGAGGATCTTTCAGTTCCCTTCCAATCCAAGACATTCAGCCAGAAGGAATCCCTTGCATCCCCCAAGTACCTCCACAAACCCATTCTGTATCCACTCAGGGAACAGGGCAACACCAAGCCAGCTTATCTGGGAGAAAGGAAACATTAATTCTCTGCAAACCTTTGACCACACTGGGTCACCACTGGATTACTCAGCACAGGTAGCCTGATGTTCTCCTCCAGGAAGGCTGATGGCAGGCAGAGGAGGCTGGGAGGCACCAGCATCTCTCCTCTGTCTTTCCCTGCTTCCCACAGAATTGCTTTTTCTCTGTAATTCCACTTAAGAGTTACACTGATGAGGTGTTTTTACCGTTTCATTTCTCGGCACGGCCCCAAAGATCCACTCCCAAAGGACTCTGGATCAAGAAATCTGCACCCTCAGTTGCTTTGTGAAGATCCTGTTGCCAAAGATAACCTGGCCTAGAAAATTAATATATGAAACATGCAATGCAAATGTGCTCCACTACGTGAACAAAGTGTAAGATCCTCGCTGGGCTAAAAAAGGAACAGCAAATTCTTCAGATTTCTGTAAGTTCCTTTGTAAATGTGCACATTTAAAATAATGCTCATTAAAGTGCTTAAATGCAATAAAATGGAACTATTTCCTCACTGCTTAAAAATGAAATCAGTATCAAAGTACTGATTTTTTTTTATTTGTATTAATTTATTATTGAGGTATAAATACCTAATGGATGGAGCTAAGATGTACACAGCACTTTCCAAACAATAATTCACAACGTCCTTCCAAGAATGCAGCAGCAGCAAATAATTCCCAGAATCTTCTGGCTTCCGTCTCAAAGTTAAGGTGCACTTTTTTCTTTTCTTTCTTTTTTCTTTTAAGGAGTTTGTATTTAAGCAGCCAACAAAACAACTGGGAAGAGGTAAAGTGTGATCCCAGGAAGTCACTCAGCCTCTTGACTGATCCCAGTGCCATCACACAGCGCTGCTTAAATGAACTGCAACTGGAATTCCCGAGATCCAAATTATTTAAACAGACATCCTGGAAGCAAACAGAGGAGCAGTCCTACCAGTGACCCCTGATGGGATTTCAGAGACTCGAGGTTGCTCAATTAACAGGCAGCCCTAAAATCCGTGCCTTGCTTGGAGGAAGTTCCCACAGGTAACCTGCCAGGAGAGGAGGAGTCTGCAAAGGCACAGGCAGAAATTTGGGTTATTTGGGGCGTGGGAAGCAGTTGGGGTTGGGGAAACACCCCAGTCCTGCACCTGTTAAAGAATGATCTGATTTTCCAAAGCATCTAAAGAATATTACAGGGATTTTACTCAGTTGATAAGGCTAATAATCCCACGTTTACCTGATGCAACAGCCCCGCTATTTTACATAAACCTGCAGCATCAGGAAAATCCTCCTCCTGCTTCGCAAGCTGCCACAAAAAAGAGGCTGCTCTTCATCCCGCGCTCTCCTGCCAAACCCAATGAAGTCAGCACAGGCACAACATGTTTATACAACATTAAGGGTTCACGTTAAGCTGAAAGCAAGGAGGAAATTTGACTTTCAGATTGACAAATGAAGAGTGCTCGTGTATTCTGGAGTCTGCAACAAAGGAGCCGGTTGTGTTCTCGCCCACCATGAATCCCTAACAAACCCTCCTCCCTGGAAGGATGGTCAGAGCTAAGGTCACAGCACCCTCCATCTGCATTTCAGATCTTGACTTTTGTTGGCTTTACTACTTCTTTTGGCATGAAATATGAATGATGCTCCCCGAAACATTTGGAACATTAATTATAAGGAAATAAACGTAGGGAAGCGTCGGGCCCCGGTCATTGTTCACCTACGGAACGACAACCAGGAGCTTCCAGCAAAGTGCTAAAATATAAAAGGGTGATGTTCATTCATGTATTGGTCCAAGCTGCAGCACTATAAAGTACATCAAAAGGTGTTAATGGTTTCAATATTTATCTGCTGCAGGGAAGCACTCTAAAAAGAAGACAGAAAAAAATTTCTGCTAATGGCTGTGTCTCTCCATTAAAATGAAAAGCTTAATGCATCTTATAATCAGAGGACAATTTGCAAATCATTAAGAGAAATGTAAAATTCCATTAAAATACAAATCAAGAGTCCCTCACTGGACTAATAATCTTTTTGATATTATTTTGCATTTCACTATTTCTGTTCCCAATATCCAGGCACCACAAATGATCAGTTCTTGAACATGCTATTTACCACAGCCTACTTCTTTAACGAGAGACTGAGAGAAGTATAATCTGCTATTCAGAGCAGGTACTAATGAAGAATTCCATATATTCTGAAATTTAATTAAAACCCCAAAGATTTCAAATTAGATGCAATTTGAAATGCCTGGGGCAGAAATACATGCACTTGCGTGGCAAGGGTATCACGCTGAAAGTTGATACCGTAATTGGTCTTGATGTATTTTTGTGTTGCCAGGCTGAAGCACAGAACTCATAACCATATAAAAATTCTCTGTAGATTACCTGCTCATTGAAAATGCCATCACTCAGGTAGTTCTCTACTAAATTACCATGCTACTAAAATGCACAAAGTGATTCGAAGAGAAGAGTGGCACAGCTGGTCGACGCTGCCAATGAGTTATGCATGCGTCGACGCTGCCTTTTTTCTTAGTAAAATATGCTCAGTTGAATATTAAAATATAATTGGCATTCAACCTAAGTAGCTTAAACCATTTTGTTATCTTCTTTTAAACCGATTTGGCTCCTCCACAGTTATTTTCAAGGATGCGATTCACAAACTAATGACACCATCACATTCAGCTAGATTTGTACTATTTTACATTTGTCATAAATAGGGACAATTTCTACAGCCTTCTAGGGATGTCCTTTAATACTGGCTCCTCTTGAACATCAAAGGCGCAATTCATGGGGAAAAAAGAAAGAAAGGGAAAAAAGGAGTATGCCATTTATGTTGTTCTTGCATATTTTATTCTGGGAAGAGTGCGGGATGCAAATTTCTAGTGAAAAGTGTGTTTTTCCACTTAAGTGAGTCCTTGTTTCTCCCACAATAAAATGGTCAGCAAACAAACTGGTCAGGACATGTGGCAAAATATCTTGGAAATGGGTCAGAAAGGGGCATCCTTAGGTCAAACAGCAGCAAAATACCTTTATTATAACATTTTTTCTCTCAGATGAATTTATTTATGTGCCCCTAATATAAGAGCTGTCAGAAATGTCACTGTATTGTCATTTCCTGAAAAAAAATTAACAATATTACTTAGAAACAAGGTGCTCACCATAGTAACAGTCCCATTAAGCACATTACCTTTGAAACATCAAACAGGTTAAATGTATATGAGTATTGATGATATTTCCCATCGATACAGGGTTTTAAGTAAACTTGCCTGAAAGTTCATTAATAAAACGGGTGTGGGAGGCTGTATTCATAAAACCCTTTCCTTTTATCTTGATTGCATGGGGTTTTATTAAGGAGGGGTGCAAAGGTTACGTGGGGCTGCATGTGTGGCAAACCAGCCAACAAATCAAAGGAAAAATGAATTAAATTAAACTTATTCCTCACAGGTCTGCAATGAGAGCAGGTGCTGAGGTCTGGGGCTCCGGGTGAAGATGAGGAGCACACGACTCTGGATAAAAAAGTCATTTTCCTACACTGGTGGGGTTTTTCCACCTTCAATTCTTACCTTTTAATCTAAATCTCATATACAAGCAGCAATGTCAAAAGTTACCGGGTTGGTCAAAATGTTTCTTAGATCGGGGTTAACTGATTCCTTTTATTTCATGGGGAGAAAAGGGATGTGATTTTGAGCAAATTCACTTTATAAAGAAGCCTCACACGCAGGTGGCTTTTAGAGCTGCTGATTTCAGAGGGAAGCTGCCCTGACTTTGGTCCGACTGCAGTTCTGTGCAAATACTTATCATGGAATCATGGAATGGTTTGGGTTGGAGGGACCCCAAAGCCCACCCAGTGCCACCCCTGCCATGGCAGGGGCACCTCCCACTGTCCCAGGCTGCTCCAAGCCCCAATGTCCAGCCTGGCCTTGGGCACTGCCAGGGATCCAGGGGCAGCCACAGCTGCTCTGGGAATTCCATCCCAGCCCCTCACCAGCCCCATAGGGAAGAAATCCTTCCCAATACCTCATCACCAAAACACAAACCCCTCCTTTCTAAACAAAAGTTTGGAATAATTTCAATATCCACACATCTCTGCAGCTGTTTCAGAGTCTTGAATATTGAATAACCTCAAATTCTCTGAGAACAAGTAAAAATATTGCCATTGTACAGGTGAACACTGGCTGAGGGATCTTCAACCACTCTTACCTAAATAAACCCTATTTATAAAATGCTCCTTTATTCTAATTATGGCCTTCATGTAATAATGTAAAGAATACTGGCAAGAAAGGATTGTCCTACTGGAAATACAATGAATTTTTGAAAGTAAATGACCCTTTCACTGCTTTCCCCATGGCAGGACAGACACACTGCTCTCTCCACCCTTAGACTCTTCCAAGGTCACATCAGTGATGGTTACCCTGAAAGGCTGCACCAAATCCCCATGAATACCTAGAATCAGTGCTGCCAAAAAGGAAATTTGCACCTGAGAGGGCTTGAATTGTCCTCAATGGCTCACAGTTGGCAGACAATTTATCCTATGAACTCCAATAAGAGTATATAAGATATACTTTAAACAACATAGGCTTCCATTGAAAATTATGGGAATTTTGGTCTGAATTCAACAGGAATTGGGTCAGGAATTTTGCAGATATTTCTGTCCAGAACGCATTTGTATTGATTTTTTTTTTGTTTAGCTTTGTTTTTAAATACATATAGTTGATAGAAAGTAATGGGCCAAGTGGGCTGGAAAAAGAATTGAGAGATATAAAAGTAACTGGGCTATTTTGGGGTTTTGTTGTTTCCATTTTTGAAGGTTGGAGAGGATTGATTTCTGTTTGCAGAAAATTGTAGGAAAGTATTGGATTGTAAAAATCCATTAAATGTCTCACAAAACAGTGACTTTCTGCTTATCAAAACTCCTCTCACATGAAATGGTAATAAAAGAAGATGCCAGTCTCTGGAATTTGAATTTTGAGTTGGCAGACAGAAATAGGAAAGCTTGTCATCTCTCTGCACTTGAATCTGCCATGTCCAGATATGTGAAGTATTAATGTTCCCGAGCAGATTATTTCATATTTAACACTTTCTAAAAGCCTAAAAAGAAATGTATTTGCATGTCTGATGAAGCTGCAGGGTTGAGAAAGGGAAAATCAGCAACATTTCTCAACTTTTTTTTTCTTTAATGAATTGAACCTCCTCTACAAAATTAAGAGAATTTCACAGATTGCAGCATGAATCAGGGGTGAAAATGACATTTTGTATTTGCCTAGGAAAGGGCAAGTCCTGCCTCCTCCTCAGCAAGTGAACAGTGCAGCTCAAGACTGCAAAATATAAATACGGAATCCCATGATTTGGGTTGGAAGGGACCTTAAAGGCCATCATGGGCCTGTCCATGTGCAGGGACACCTCCCACTGTCCCAGGCTGCTCCAAGCCCCAGTGTCCAGCCTGGCCTTGGGCACTGCCAGGGATCCAGGGGCAGCCACAGCTGCCCTGGGCACCCTGTGCCAGGGCCTGCCCACCCTCCCAGGGAACAATTCCTGCCCAAGATCCCATCCAGCCCTGCCCTCTGGCAGTTCATACAACCTGCTGGATTCCCACTTTCCCAGATAAATTCATTGGATTTTCTGTTTTTACTGGAAATAAGGGAACCATGAAGTGGTGATACCGGGACTCCTGGCTCCCTGTTGGCTGAGTTTGCTGCTCTTCCCATTAAGGATGGTTATGCTTTAAACATAAATATACATCTACATCTGCATCTACATCTGCATCTACATCTGCATCTACATCTACATCTGCATCTACATCTGCATCTTTATCCATACCTATGTGATAAAGGAAGGAAATCCCATGGACTGGTCCTTGATGTAAAATCTGATCCTAAGTCTCAACTTAATGACATCTGAGCAAAGAGGTCACCACAGGAGTGACTAAATACTTTGAAGCTGAACATGTGTGTGCCTGCAGTATGACAATATGTACTTTAAAAAGTTCCAGACAGTTTGTCCACAAACTGGCACCTGAAGCCTCAAACTTTCCAGCTGTACTTGACAATCTCTCAACCAAGTCAATGATTCTTAAGATTTTTTTTTACTGTAATTTAAAGGAAGGGAAAACAGACCTGTAATTCATTTTAGTAATGTAAATGCTTTTTTTATTTAAATAATTTTATATGTTGAAGAAGTCTTTGGCTAAATTGTATGTGGGAAAAATTTACTCTCAGGACAGGATACCATAATTAGGGTGAGCAGCATAACCACTGAAATCCCTTTTAAATGTAAGCACCAGGGGATGTTGAGTTTGTCATCTCAGAAACAGACAAATCAACAGTCCCACAATTTTGTGATTCTGACCACAAAAAAGAGTAAGAAAATACTCTGGCCTTTGCTGAGTCACAGTCAGAAAATACAGAAAAATGTACTCTTCTTTCTCAATTTGCTGCAGGCTGGGATTTTTTTATAGTTTAGAAAGTGCAAAACCAGTAAAAGAGGTGTCAGTGCCCCTCCTGGAAGGGTGCAGAGTACTGAGGATGTAGTTAAGGGAGGGTTTTCTGCACGGGGAGAGATCCCACAGCCCCGCAGGCCCAAGAGAAGGGTGAGTTGAGGGATGACTCCGACTCCACGGAGGTGACACAGAAAGTGAGGAGTTTCCTCAGCCCACCCCTGGCATTTCCCTGCGTTCCCAGCACCCCTGGGCAGGGCTGTGGCAGGTTCACAGCCCACGCTGAGCAGTGTGAGTGTCTGAAGGAGCAGGAAATCACAGGGTAATTATTGATTACAGGCCTGGCTACGTCACCTCGGAGGGAGAATGGAGCTGCTCCCGGCTCCTTTGAAGGCTCTGTGCTCCCATTATGTATGAGGTGTTTCATCAATATCCCCTCTTGGATGAATAACGTACATCATGCACGGGGAATTTCAGCTGCAGAGCTCTCCTCTCTGCTCTTCATCCCCAGGCTGCTCCTCCTGGGTCTTTCTGCACAGCTGGGCTTGGAATGTGGCAGAATCATGGAATGGTTTGGGTTGGAAGGGACCTTAAAGGCCATCATGTTCCTGTCCGTGGGCAGGGACACCTCCTACTGTCCCAGGCTGCTCCAAGCCCCAATGTCCAGCCTGGCCTTGGGCACTGCCAGGGATCCAGGGGCAGCCACAGCTGCTCTGGGCACCCTGTGCCAGGGCCTGCCCACCCTCCCAGGGAACAATTCCTGCCCAATATCCAAAGTAAATTGATGTTCCTTTAGTTTAAAATCAACGCCCTAACGCCACTTCCAGACCTCTGAGCCCTGACACAGCAATTCATGGCTCATCTGAAGGAACAGGACTGAGCTGGACTGAGGGAAAGGCTCAGCTTTGCTCCAGGCCTGCACCCTCAGGACAAGGACCTGATGGAGGAACTCCACCCTCAGGAATTTAAAGGCCTCATCCACTGAGGACGGCACAGCACGCAAGGAGCAGAACCCCAGGGCTGCTGCTCGTCACAGGGCGAAGGGAAACTCTGGTGTGTCTCCAATTTCCTCTGCTCCTGTGGCCTAATGAGCCATCTGGTCTGCCAGCACACGGCCACCCCTGTGCCACACGCTCGGCCACCGCGGCCACCCCCGCACAGCACGGCACTGCACGGCACGGCACAGCACGGCACAGCACAGCACAGCACAGCACAGCACAGCACAGCAAAGGCCAGGCAGCAAATCCAGCAGTGGCCACTTCAGCATCGCCCTCCCCTTGCCACAGCACCACAGATCGCCCTCCCCATGCCACAGCCCCACAGATCGCCCTCCCTGTGCCACAGCCCCACAGATCGCCCTCCCCATGCCACAGCCCCACAGATCGCCCAGCCTGTGCCACAGCCCCACAGATCGCCCTCCCTGTGCCACAGCCCCACAGATCGCCCTCACTGTGCCACAGCCCCACAGATCGCCCAGCCTGTGCCACAGCCCCACAGATCGCCCTCCCTATGCCACAGCCCCACAGATCGCCCTCCCTGTGCCACAGCCCCACAGATCGCCCAGCCTATGCCACAGCCCCACAGATCGCCCTCCCTGTGCCACAGCCCCACAGATCGCCCTCCCTGTGCCACAGCCCCACAGATCGCCCTCCCTGTGCCACAGCCCCACAGATCGCCCTCCCCGTGCCACAGCCCCACAGATCGCCCAGCCTGTGCCACAGCCCTCGGAATAGTAACAGTCCAATCTTCTTCTTCACACAGAAAGGGGGCTAATGACCAGGATACACTGAGAGCAATTCATCATTTCCCATTAGGAATGTTCAGGGATTTTTCTGAGGTGTCCTGCTCGGAGGAGTGGGAAAACCTGACTTTCTCTTTGCTCAGTGAAATTCCACACTGAGCGCTGGCCATGACACAGGTTGTTGAAAACTCCATATTTGCAATTATGCTTAAAAATAAATATATTGGCTGCATATAAATTGCACAGCCAGGAAGGAAGAACTCCTGGAGCTGTTGGGAAAACCACACTTTTCCCTCTCTACAACTCCCTGACAGGGAGCCAGGTGGGGTCGGACTCTGCTCCCAGGGAACAAGGGACAGAATGAGAGGAATAGGCCTCAAACTGTGCCAGGGGAGGTTTAGGTTGGAGATTAGGGAAAATTTCTTCACAGAAAAGCTGTCCAGCCCTGGCACAGTCTCTCCAGGGCAGCAGTAGAGTCACCATCCCTGGAAATGTTCAAATCATCCATGTGGATGTGGCACCTGGGGCTATGGATTAGTGGTGACCATGGTGATGAGGCTGGATGATCTTAAAGGTCTTTTCCAACCCTAATGGTTCTGTGATTCCATGATTTTCCTGCCTGCCTCAAGATTCAGATTCCACCTTTACCAATGGCAAGTTACGAGAGGAATGGTTAATTTTGTATTTTAAGTGCTTTTAAACATGTTTCCTCCATTTAACAGTAATTTAGAAAATTAAAGGCACTTTAGAAAAATGTAAGACATAGGAGGAGCCACTGAAACAGCAAATACAGAACTTTTATAGAATTTCTTAATAGTGTAAATATAAAGCAGAACATCTCTACTTTCTGAATCTGCAAATCTCTCTGCTTTTGTTATCTCAGAGTTGATTGTCATGATTTTTCTCTCCACAAGGAACTATGTCTCTTCAAAGCTGGCACAAAGGCAGCTGCAGAAAACTGACCATTAATTGAGAAGTGTTTCATCCCAAAAGCATTTTTGTTTGTTAAATGAGGAATGTTTTTAGTGAGTTTCATGACATAGGCAAAACCCTTCCTGTCCTCAGATGACGTTAGTGCAGAAAAATAAAATAAAATTTGACATAAGCACTGATTAGGAAGAAATTATGCAATAGTCAGTCCTGATCACAAAAGGACTTGAGGATGGAACTCAAATCCTCTATCAAAGAACCCATTGTCAGTGGCCATATTTACAGGGAAGGGGAGGAAAGAACAGCCAAAGGTTTTGATGATGATGGAATTCCAGAATTCTAGCCTGGTTTGGTTTGGAAGGGACCTTAAAGCTCATCCAATTCCACCCCTGCCATGGGCAGGGACTGTCCCAGGCTGCTCAGGGCCCCACTTGAAGAGCTGCTGCTGAACAGAAATGTAAGAAAATCAGTGATGAGAAAAAGCCTTCCTGGCTTTGGATCCTCGTGCTCTCACTGATGTTTGTTCTGCATTTTTAAGTGCCTGGAGAAATGAGTAGGCACTTTCAAATGTAAATGTGTAAAAGTAAATAAATACCAAATTCCTAATTTAGCAAAACTGCAGTTCTGATGTGCGGATAAACTGAAGTGCAATCCATCATCATTTGATTTTTACCTCACCTTTCTCCTAAATAACTCTTAAAACCAGTTCCTTCAATCTTTTGACATCTATTTCCACATTCCTTCCAATGCAATTTTTTTTCCATTTTATGAAAGTCTTAGTAGGAGAAAGTCACAGAAGAACATATATATAATATATAATATATAATATATAATATATAATATATAATATATAATATATAATATATAATATATAATATATAATATATAATATATAATATATAATATATAATATATAATATATAATATATAATATATAATATATAATATATAGGACCTGTTTAATTTCAAATGATTGATTTCTGTTATGAGGCCTCCAGAAACACAGATAATAAATGGGGAATGGGGAGGAGGAACTTTTCTCAGGTGTTGCTTTTAGCCGAATTCATAAATAGCACAACTTCTTGGTAACAATTCTCTTCGTCCTTTGTTCAAAAATATCAGCACATTATCTATGACAACTTTGGGGAATAAAACCACAGCGACCTTACACAACTTACCCCTGACTGTTTCCTGCTGACAGGGACCCAGAACCACAGAATCAGGGAATCACTGTGGCTGGAAAATCCCTCTGAGCTTATCAATTCCAACCATTCCCCAGCACTGCCAAGGTCCCCACGTGCTACATGTACCATGTCCCCAGGTGCTGCATCCACAGGGCTTTTAAATCCCCCCAGGGATGGGGACTCCAGCACTGCCCTGGGCAGCTGTGCCAGGGCTGGACAAACCTTTCCATGAAGAAATTCTCCCTATTCTCCAACCTAAACTTCTGCTGAAGCGATGTGAGGCCATTTCCACTCCTCCTGCTCCCTGGGAGCAGAGCCAGACCCCACCTGGGTGCACCCTTCAGTCAGGGAGTTGTGGAGAGCGATGTCAAAGCCTCAACGCCCCTTTCTGCTGGCCAAAAGCTACTTTAAGTAGCCACCACCTCACGGAGCAGCTCGCAACCCTTTGGGTATGTTACACCCCAACCTTTCAGTGCAGGCAGCTAAACCACATCATTTTATAGCCCAAGGACGAGGGAGGTGGGGGGCAGTGCCCGTGGCTGATGGCAGAGGGCAGGGAGGGGTGGCACTGACCTCTCTGGAGCAGGGGGTGGTGGAAGGCTGGCACGGGCAGGGTGCCCACGGTTGCTGGCTCACAGAAGTAGGCTCGGAGCCAGGCCGTGCACTGCTGCAGGGGCTCCGTCATCTCCTCGGCCCCCTCGCACACCTCACAAGCCGCCGAGGACTCTGCCCTGCTGAGACACAGAGAAATGCAGAATTACAATGGTGAAAATGGCAAAACCAGGCTGGACAGGGCTCTGCACAACGTGGTGTAGCAGAAAGTGTTCCTTGAGCAGAACAACGCTGTCTGGAAGGTGCCTTACAACCAAAACAACTCTGTGATTCTGTGATAAAACCAAATATTCACACTCTCTGTATCAGCAAAATAAAAACCTCAAAACATTCCATCTGGAGTCAGACCTTTTTTCTTCTCAGAGAAAAGTGAAGGGATTCCTCACAGCAGTAACAAAAATTCACCCTCACCACCTCCACAAATGCAAAGACGACACAACGTTATAAACACCTGTAAGAAAACCCATGGAAGGCTGGTTCGAGGAAAAAGCCGTGTGGGAAACGTCAGGGAGCAAGAACAGCACCCAAGCCCATGGTGGCTGCCACATCCTTGTGCTTCCAGGGTGGATGGAGGTGAGGCTCCTCCTCCGTGTCCCCCAGGGGAGCAGCCCCTTGTCCCCAGGGCCCATCCCTGGGGAAGGAGGGAAGGAAGCAGCTCTCTGCCGCTCCGCGCCCTCCGCGGCCCCGCTTCCTCCAGCGCCGTGGCAGGCCCCTGCTTCCCTCCCCTGATTGAATTGGAAGGAAGCAATTGAGAATTCATTTGATTTTCAATGGCAGCTCGTGCTTGCAGGGGCTGAGGAGCAAAGGGAGCAAGCAGAAAGCACCTGTAAATAAAAATGTGCTTCTTCCCTTGCTCCTGTTTTTTCTTTTCCTCTGCAAGAGCAACGTTGAGAGCGATGAAAAAGGGCACCCCGGATTTGCACGTATCCAGCTGTGTTTTCCAAGCTGGATGTTTTCAGGGACGCAGAGCAGTGCTGGGAAAGGGGTGGTGGTGCTCTCCTGGTGCTTCCCAAGGCTGGGGTGGGGTGGGGGATCTCTCAGAGCTGGAGACCTGCGTGAGGATAGCAATAAAAACCAGCCCCTTAGCAGTGCATCCATGAGAAATGATGGGGACAACACCAACACCAACACCAACACCAACACCAACACCAAGGGTGATGGCCAGAACAGCAACCTCTGCCAGCAAGCTTCTCCTATCCAGAACCCTCCCCACCAAGGATGGGCCATCCAAAGGTTTCCTGATTCTTGCAGCTTTTTCTCCCAGCTGCAAATAGAGCCAGGGCCAGAAGTTCCTCAGTGCTAGGCCTTAACAGCAGAGTCTCCTGGTGAGAGGCTGGATGTGGCCCAAAGCAGGAAAATGGAGAGAAAACTGTGGCAGCACCAAAATACTTGTGGACCTGAGACAAGGGAAGAGAAAACCAGAGCAATTGTGCCAGCCAGGTATGGGAACAGAACAAACCAACCCTGATTCCTGAGCGTGCCACAAGGAGGGGAAAGGATTTTGTGAGACCCCCCTGAGCAAAAATGCAAAGCAAACGAACCAAGAGATGCTCCAGCATCGGCATCAAAGAGCCTGGCTCTACTTTAGCCACCAGGCAGCTCTGCAGAGAGACCCAACACCTCCAGTGCCTGATCCAGCCCAGTGCTGAGCCGGGATGTCGGGATAATCAGCGGAGCCTCCGGACAGGATCAGGGATGTGCCTCAGCCGCCCTCAGAAGCGGAGCCCTCACTCGCCTGGTGCCTGATCAAATGGCTCTGCCATCCCCCAGCCCCAACTCATTCTCTGATTAATTGTGAACCACTGAAGGCCACGTAATTACTGATGAGGAAGTGGAGGGATGCAGAGATGGACAATTAAAACACTCCAGCAGCACCGGAGTCCACGGCTTGGAGCAGAGGCAAAACAAATCTGCAGAACCAGCTTTGGAACCCGTTCAGTAGGAGTTAAGTGCAGTTTTATTTCTCTCTTTGCATTTATTTATCAAATTAGTGCTTTTGACTCTTTTTTTTTTGTGTGTGAGGTAGGATCAATTTGCTTTACAAAACTGATGTCTACTTCATGCTATTTTTCTGATTAATAATATCTTTGCTAGGAAAAAGGTATGAGAATCCATGCCCAAACTTTTTTACATGAATCCCCATGACATGGACACCAAACCAAGCTCCCAACACCACGGATAACCCATTATTTCACACAGGTACAACACAGCAGAATATGGCTCTGTTTTACTGGGGACTGTTGGAGCTACAACAAAATAATAATGAGAGGATATAATGACAATAACCCCTCTGAAACCTGGGACAGAAGTGGGGAGACTTCTCTGCTCCATTTATCCAGAAGAGTGCTCAAAGCTACGCATGCCTTATGTTTTTCACATCATCCTGTTTCCCATTCTCCGGAGTCTGGAAATCATTTGGGCTGTAATGTCACCATAAAACAGAAAAGCTCCATCTCCTCACGGCTCCAGGAGCAGCAGCTCCGGGCTCTGCCTCCAGCTGCAGACCAAGGGCACTGAACCATCATCAGTCACCCCCAAAACTGGTGAAGAGCAGCCACGAAGACTCTGGGAGCACCTCCCAGGGCCTAAAGGGGATCCAGGAGAGCTGGAGAGGGATTGGGGACAAGGGCTGGAGGGACAGGACACAAGGAATGGCTTCAAGCTGAAAAAGGGCAGATTTAGATGGGACATTGGGCAGGAATTGTTCCCTGGGAGGGTGGGCAGGCCCTGGCACAGGGTGCCCAGAGCAGCTGGGGCTGCCCCTGGATCCCTGGCAGTGCCCAAGGCCAGGCTGGACACTGGGGCTTGGAGCAGCCTGGGACAGTGGGAGGTGTCCCTGCCATGGCAGGGGTGGAATGGGATGAGCTTTAAGGTTCCATTCTGAGCCAAACCATCACACACACATTCCTCACTTCTACCAGGTGTAGGAATGTTTGGACAGAATTTATTTTATATTTCTTTTTAATTGCTGTTTTTAAGCACAGTGCCCTGCACTGCTGAACATCTCCAGATGTTTTTGGTGGGACTGTTCTCCCAGCAATTCAACACCAGAGGCTTTCCCAACACCTGCCACCTCCATGGCCACCTCCACCTCGGCCAGGACAGGGAACACTCTGGGAGCCAGAAATGAATTTGCCTTCCAAGAACGCACTGACCTCTTTTCCTGCTGGATACAAACTCCACGTGCCAACACACACACCCAGAGCTTCAAACTGGCAAAGAGTTGAAAAAAAGGAAAACCTTCACGTTAATTTTGCTTGGCTAGAGATGGCAACAGCTATTCCTGGGAATCTGACGGCTTTAATAAAGCAAAAGAAGGTGCATAACTCACGCATGGGTGTGTCCTGCTGGCCCTCCTCCTGCCCCTGCCCTCCCTCCTCGTCTCTCCCTTTCCAAAGCTTCACAGCAGCACTCCTACAAACCAGCTCGGCATTAAATGTCCAACTGCAAACACCAGCCGCCTTTTAAAGGATTTTCTCAGGCTTCAAAGCCTTAAGTACCTTTCAAAAAGCAGAGTCAAAGTGGTCTCAGAACATTCGTAGGAAGAGCAGAGGAGTTACATCATGGGAAATTCCCTCCCTGGAAGGAAATCCCTCTGCTCAGTGTTAGATTTCTTGGAAGGTTTCTCAACACCCTACTCCAGGCATGGATCTTTGAGCACCTCTAAGTCAAGCTGTACAGGAAAAAAGTTGAAATTCAGAGAAAAATACCCATCAAAGACTCATATTAACTACCTGGGCCTAAACTTTAGGGATGAAAAAGAAAAAAGGGCCCTACTTAATGTTGTGCCCTGGGTGATCCTGAAGGAAAGAATCACAGAGGCACCAGCAGCACCCAGGGTGGTGGCCAAAGTGGCCATTCACTGTTTTACCTAGGGAAAGTTAAAGTCTCACAGCTGTGGTTCAACAAGATGCAATTTTACTTTTATACAGGAAAATAACATAAGCATGTTCATCGAAAAATAAAAAACCCCAAACCCTAAACAAAATACATATATAAGAAATACGACTGCTTTGCTTTCACCCTGGAGAATTTTTTTATTTTTCCCTAAAAAGCACCAATGGCTTTTTTTTTTTTTTTTTCTGCAGTGGGGCTCGAATCATGAGAAACATTTATTTAAACCACATTAGTATTATTTAAATTGCTTCCAACTTCATCAGAGTCTGTCACTGCACTTGTTTTCATTCCTGAATTATGCTGGGTGCTGCCTGGCGTCCCAAAAAACACAAAGTGGAGGTGTTTGTATTTTCACCTGGTCAACAAACAATCGCTGCTGTTGGGGTTTAGTGTGCATTTTCTATTTTATTTTATTATTTTATTTTATATTACTTTATTTTATTTTATTTTATTTTAGTTTAGTTTAGTTTAGTTTAGTTTCGTTTAGTTTCATTTAGTTTAGTTTAATTTAGTTTAGTTTAGTTTAGTTTAGTTTATTTGACTTTATTTACTTTATTTTATTTTATTTTATTTTGTTTTGGTTTTTGACCCAGAATTCTTTTGTTTGCAGGAACGTGGTGCCCTCCAATATGTGAGCAGTGTCACATGTCTGTCACATGCCTGAACTTTTTGGGGATGCTAAGTGGGTATTCAGCTCCACATGGTTTTACAGGGGGATGCTTCATTAAAACTACAGACTCCTCAAACAGAAACAAAAGCTTTTGTTTTAAGTTTTAAATAGTCCTTAAATAGTTTTTTAGTCTTTAATAGTTTAATAGTTTTTTTAGTCTTCAAATAGTTTTAAATGTCTTTAAATAGTTTTAAGCTATTTAAAGACATCTAGAAATAAATGTGCATTTTTTTCAAGTCGGATGTGTTTCACCAAGAGCCTTTTTCCAGGCCAGGCACCCACTGCTGGTGCTGCAATCCCCAACCCCTGGTGGTGATGCCCAAGAGAGCCCAAGATCAGTCCCAACAAGGGAATCTACCACAGGATTAGGGTTTTCACACAGCACAGCTATTCCTCACCGTTCCTCCTGCAATCCTAGATATTTCTTTCCATTCCAGCCCTTTCCAAAGCCTGCCCAAGCCCAGGGCAGCCCAGCTGGCTCCTGCATCCACACAGCTGAGAGGTGTCTTCCCAAAGCTCCATCCCAGCCCTGCTTCTCCTGGGACTCCTCATGGATCTGACTGGGGAGAAATTCTGTTACAGAAATCCTCTCTTTAACCCTGCACAGAGAGCTGGGCATCATACCCATGATATGAATTCCAAATAAATAATACAACAAATAAAAGCTGTTTGGGATGAAACAAAGGGAAAGCAGGTTTTAGCAGAGGGGGAGAAAGGCAGCAACACCACCTGTTTCAGTTTAATGGGCTCCTTCCAAAGCCACTGCCAAGGACTGGAAGTTTCTAAGGCGCTTCCAAAATAAACATGTAAGCAGCAGATTGGCTTCGGGATCATCCCAAATAGCTTAACCATGAGGAAAAGCAGAGAAATGCTGGGAGAAGCCACGTTCTGAAGTGGCAGGATGCTCATTATTTATTTCTGAGCTGCTTTTTGCCTCAGTCCTTCATAAACTTAAGGGAAACAAGGTGGACCTTGAGCCGTGCTGAAAGGAAGAGGATGTAACACAACGACTCTGCTGGCACATTCCTGGGGGAAAGCCAGGAGCTGGAAGCTTCCTTAGGATAAATAAATACCATGAGAGTGCTGTAGCAGCTCCCCTAACACATTTATAAAATAGATGTCCATTTATAAAATATTTGTGTATTTTAAATACAATTGATTGGTTGACTGTAACATCCAAATCTCACTTCCACTGCCTGTAGCCACACACACCTGAGTGTTTTATCCTTGGAAAACCACCTCACCTTCCTAAGGAGAGGTTTAGAAACTGAGCCAGTGAAGAGTCCCCTCTACTTCAATTTTAAAATTTTCAGTGTTTTTTTCTTGGTCAAGACAGAAGTGAAAAAAGCTCCTCAACTGAAAAAAAACTACAACTCCTATCCTGGAGTCAACAGTGTGCCACTGATACATGTGGGCAGACTCAGAGTGCATTATTGATTCCAATTTTTCAATTTTTAATTTTTTGATAACGTGTTATAACTTACAATTTTGTCGTTTTTTAATTTTACCTTTATTTTTAATTTTTTTTGGTGGGGTTTTTTTGTGATTTTCTTCCCCAGTGGTGGGAAGTACCTGGTGACTGTTGGTATGGAGCTCCATGAGTACCATTACTATAGATAATTGTTAATATTTATATAAGTTATTATATATTTATATATAATATATATGATATATGATATATACAATATACAATAGATAATATACAATATACAATATAAATATATAATATATAATATATAATATATAATATATAATATATAATATATAATATATAATATATAATATATAATATATAATATATAATATATAATATATAATCTATAATATAGAATATATTATATATTATACATTATATATTATATATTATATATTATATATTATATATTATATTATATATAATATCATATATATATATTATATATACTCTCTCTCTATATATATGTAATAGTTAGTAACAGAGCTCCTAAACAAGAGTAAATTTTTACATTTGCAGGAGAAGTCACCATTGGTCCTCTAGGACCTGAATGGTAACTCTTGCCATGAAATACATATGAAGGGCCAGAATAATTTAAATTTATTGGTTTTTAAATGGCATTTTTTGTTTCATCAGCTAATGACTGAAGACAAGTTGTCACATAACTCTCACACATGTGAATTCACCACAGAAAAAAGTTGCACTATCTGAAAACTGAAGGCTGACTGTCTTTTTCTTAAATTTATACAGATCTGTGCTTGTCTTACCAATCCATTTTTCTCTTAGAGAAATAACTGGTGTGTTACTTTTCAAATGGAGGAATCAGTGATGATTAGCACACAAAAATTAACATTAAAACGAGACTCAGTGAGGCAGCATTATTTGTTCCATAATAACACGGAGTGAGTCGACGTTTTTACTGGAGCCTCCATTGTGAAATTAACTAAAAAATGTGTTTTATCCACACCTAAATGTCATTTAAGCAGCCTTTCTTTGATAGATGAAGGCTAAAGCCACCCCAAAACTGCAGCTGAATTATCTGGTCTCTGATGACTCCAAACCGATTACGGGATGCAGAGCAATCTCGTTAAATTTTATTCCAAAGCTTACTACACTCGTGTTTTCTCTTATTTTTCTATCAATGAAGCCCAGGGGGTTTAAGGACAATTCATTATGTATGAGACCCAACTTACAGTGCTTGACTGTTGATTAATAGCAAAGTTTGCTGTGTGTACATTTGCAGCATTAGATGCATACAATATGCTAACTTATTCTTCCACCCAAGCTAATTATTTACCAAAATGACTACTTGAGACTACAATTTATTAAATGCATGCATCCAGTCTCGATTTGGCCCCAAAAGACAGCCCGGAATGAAGATCTTTTACTTGATGTGACAACTTCTGGAAACAGTGTTATTAATATTGTAAATGTGGCAAATAAAGAGTTCAAATAGCCGGGTGGCTCTGTTGCATTTCTTCCCCACAACTGAATCAACGAACAAAGCGCCTTTTTAGGTTTAAAATTCATGGGGAAGCACATGCTGACACAGTTTAATTTAGCTGCTTATAAATGAAGTGGCTGGATGATGGTGGGGAGAGATTAAAAAAGGGATGAGAGCTGTGACAAACAGCAATAACCCCAATTCCTGTCCAACAGCCCCGACACTGCTCCTTTTAAGACCTATTAAGAAAAATTTGATGCATTTAGGGAGGAGCACAAGAACTCAGAGCTGAGTAAGACTAACTCCTGTTGTCATACAACCTGTGCAATATTTTCCTTACTCTGTTTTTATCTGTTCTGGAGGATGCAAATTCTCATGGATCTGACTGGTGAGAAATTCTGCATCCTCTCTTTAACCCTGGGCAAGAAGCACCTGCACAGAGACCTGGGCATCATACACATGATATGGATTCCAAATAAATAATACAACAAATAAATATATAATTAAATACATAATGCATTAATAAATCAAATTACTGCTACAATAAATAATAAATAAACACACCTCTTGAGTAAATACAAAGATATCCAAATAGCCTCATTTTTTCCCCGACTTTTGCAATTAATGATATTAAATCTGGGGACCAAACTGGGCTTGCCCAAGTTTGATGATCCCTGCAAAGCTGCTCCCTGCTTATTCTGTGCTCCTGGTGTGTACCAGCAAACACTTCAAAGGATGGAGTGAGACTCCTGTCTCCACATGCCAAGATAAGGAAAATCAATGTCAATGCCCAAAAGACTCAAGTGATAGCACTGAAGGTCATTAAATGCTACTGACTGCCCTGGACCATTAAAGTTCTGATTGGAATCCTATACAGGGAGACACAGATTTCAAACAAGATCCTGCCCTGGGATGTGGCACTGCGAGACCACGGCGGTGCCTTCCCGAGGAACACCTGAAACACGTCCAAGGAAAACAATGCTCTGTGTGTGTGGGCTTGGCTCCCTTTCCCCGAGCATTTATTGTGTTTTCACAGCAGTGAATCCCGTTAGGAACAAAGACCTCCGTTAAAGCAACAGCCAGGTGGAAGGACAACCACAAAGCTCTGGTTCTTCAACCACCTCAATCTTCTTGGGGCATCCAAGTGCTCCAAGCCCTTTGTTATCTGCTCTGTGCCACCCTCCATCCCTCAATCCCAGACTGGCTTGGGTTGGAAGGGACATTAAAAATCATCTTGTTCCACCCCTGCCATGGCAGGGACACCTCCCACTGTCCCAGGCTGCTCCAAGCCCCAATGTCCAGCCTGGCCTTGGGCACTGCCAGGGATCCAGGGGCAGCCACAGCTGCTCTGGGCACCCTGTGCCAGGGCCTGCCCACCCTCCCAGGGAACAATTCCTGCCCAATATCCCACCCAGCCCTGCCCTTTGGCAGTTCGAAGCCATTCCCCTTTTCCTGTCCCTCCAGACCCTTGTGCACAGTCCTCTCCTTAGCCCACCTTTAAACTCTCCCCTTTTTCTATGCTGGCCACCACCACCCTCCCGACCTGACCTGGTCTGGACCATCTCTGTACTGCTCAGCCTCACCTCCCTGCTCCACAGCAGATTTCCTGCTCCACCTCCACACTGGTCACCAATTCCAGCTCTGCTTTCTTCCTGTTTCCCACCCACAGCTTTTCCAGACTAATTCCTCTTCTCTCCAGATTTCACCCTGCACGTTTCTACCTCATTTGTGTTAGGAGGAATCATCCAGGCCAGGACAAGCACAGTTAGCTCTGGTGCTCATCAGCAGCGGAGCTGGATCAGCCCAGAGACCTTCCCCAGGGAGACCCACTCCCCTCCATGAATGAAACTCTTCAAAGACCTACAGCTGGGCCCTATCGAGAGAGCACAAATATTCCTAATATCAGAGTGACCTCTTCATAAATATTTCTGTTTCAAATCAGTGCGTTTGGCAGCAGAGCGACCGGAAAATTTGCCGAAAAGATAAAAAAAAGCCCAATTTCTGTGCATCTTCTGTGTTGGAAAGGACCACCCTGTTCTAGATTGAGAACGGGGGAGATCAAGCACCCTGAACCAGCAACAACCAAGCAGATGCTTCACATTAAATGTTTTAAAGCAGGAAGCAAAAATGGAGCCAAGTTCCAAGCGGCAGCACACTCTGCCCGAGATGTTCGGCAACATTAAGCATAGGTGATATCATCAGTTCTAGCTTTAATTAGGTTAAAAGAAAGTCAGTTAATTTTAGCACTTACAAGAAATTGTTACAAAACATTTTTTTCTTCTATAAAAGAAGTCTCCCATCAGACCTCGGAGGTCGGTTTTATCGCAGGCAATTAACTGTGTTAGGGCTGGCTGCAGGGGACCCTTAAACCGCACACCGCATTCCCGGCGCTTGGCCGCTATCTCCGCCCGTTTTGGGGATTCACCACCACTCCCAGCCCTCTGCATCGGCCACAGACCCACCACCCCTACGCAGAGCCCTGCCTCGCAGTGATAACCCAACTGCTAGCTGGTATCTGAAGTCAAATTTACATTTTTTCTACATATCTCAGATAGATATAATCCCAATTATGCATGGATTAAAAAAAAAAAAAACCTCAGGAAACCTAAGGGAGTTAAAATACACATTACAACCCTTATACTGCAAGACCCAGGTCCCTGATCTGGTGCACGGGGACACTGAAGGACAAAAACTTTAAGGCTGAATTATTGGAGCTGGGCCCTGACTTTGGATGTCCACCTTGACGTGCGTCAGTGCATGAATTCCAGATGACAGTGAGCACCAAGAATTATAATCAACAGCACCTGCAGATCCTCCAGCCTATTAAAATGAATTAAGATACAGATAAATCAGGAACCTCTTAAGAATTCAACTCGCCAGGATGTTCTTCAAAGTAAGTTCCCAGTGTGGGTGTAAAGTCTGTGACCCCTGAGCATCTCCTGCTGAAGTGAGTCCAGAGGCCACCAAGATGCTCCAGGGCTGGAGTCCCTCTGCTCTGGAGCCAGGCTGGGAGAGCTGGGGGTGTTCACCTGGGGAACAGAAGACTCTGGGGACACCTTAGAGCACCTCAGAAAAATGAATACATCCCAATTAAAACAGCAGAGCTGACAGATCTGCAAAGCCTTTCTGCAGGGCTTTGAGGTGGCTACCACCCACATCAGCAGGATCTCTCCCAAAATGGCACTACCCAGCCAAGAACTGGCTGTCCCTCTTACCAATGTGGCCTCAACCCAAAAAGGCAACAGCAGGGAGAACAAAGAATAAAAAGCATTTTCCTTCATTTGGATCAGTGTTTGCCAGCACTCCTTGTTTGCTCTTTCCAACACTCCACAGTGCCTCGGTCACCTCTGCGCAGGCTCTGTCAGGATGGGCCCTTCTGCACGAACCAAGAGAGCCCTCCCCTGCCACAGGCCACCCCTGCATCCTCTGGCTCCACGAGGAAAAGCTTTTCTCTCAGGTAACCAAGCAGGACCCAATCACTGGATTGGAAAGCCAGCAGGGCACATCAATAAAGCCAATAAAAATACTGTTTCAAAAACTGCTGTTATAATTAACTGAAATAAGAGTCTATAAACTGCCACCTCACAAGAAGCTTGTTAAAGGCTGAACATAGGAATTGTTAATTTAAACACACCCTGCCCTTCATGGACCACCCTGGCCACAGCATGGCCCTTGCTTCTCCCATCTTCCCACAAATCTCTGGATCCTGGAGGATGCCTCATCACTGGGATCTAGGAGTTTTGGGACTTCTCTGTGCCCTGGGATGCAGAGCTGCTGTGACCTTAAAATCACATCTGAACCTCCTCAAGGAGGACAAAGTGGGACCAAGTGCAACTACAGCCCTGGCACTGCCACATCAGAATCCTGGAACAGTTTGGATTGGAAGAGACCTCAAAGCCCAACCCATTCCACCCCTGCCATGGCAGGGACACCTCCCACTGTCCCAGGCTGCTCCAAGCCCCAATGTCCAGCCTGGCCTTGGGCACTGCCAGGATTCCAGGGGCAACCACAGCTGCTCTGGGCACCCTGTGCCAGAGCCTCCCCACCCTCACAGTCAGGAATTCCTTCCTCACATCTCATCAAAATCCACCCCCTTCAGCTTAAAGTCATTCCCGTTTGTCCCATCCCTCTTGTCCTATCCCACTCCTCCTCTGAACCCCCCTGTGCTGGGAGAGGCAGTGACGCTCACAGACCACCCTGCTAAGATGAGGCAGACAAAACTACTTTACATAACTCCATTTGGAATGGGGCAGGGATATTTTCCCAGCCTGCTTTCCCTCCTCTCCCGTTTGAAGTGGAGCGCCTGGAGACCGCTGTCCTCCGAGCTTTAGGTGCATCTGCATTACAACCCCATTAGCTTGTGTACTACACTCATTAATAAATAAGCTCCCCACTTAAGTGCCTTTCTTGTAAATTGGTTTGTTCTGTTCCATATAAATAATATAAATTTCTCTTATCAAATGTGGTGGATTTTTTTCTTTACCTATGTAGAGACACTCCAGCAATTTAACCTAAGAAGGAGTTCATGTAATGCTCTTCCTCAGTGTCCCTTGTCACCAGCCTGTATTTACCATGGCAGCTGCAATATGTTAAATAGTTAGCATAGCAAAAAATAATGTCTTTAATAACTGGCATAAGTATATTGACCATATGTCAAAAGTAAAAGAAAAAACCCTACTAAATG
>JAMPIT010000886.1:1320000-1325000 GCA_026261815.1 Monarcha castaneiventris obscurior
CCTCCATCCCTTGTCCCCAGTCCCTCTCCATCTTCCCCATAGAATCCCTTCAGCCTCATCTCCAATGCTCCTTTGATGCTTCAAGTCACCTCTCCTCGATTTAATTACTGCCAAAAATGTTCTTCTCATGGCCTAATTGTTCATTATGAAGCAAATGTATCAAACCCATGGATTTTTAAACTAAAAACCAGGGAAAGCACAGAAACTTTACAGCTACAGGCAGTGAACCAGCACAGGCATTATGCAGAATTAAAGATGAAAATACATAATATTTCTTTTCTGCCACAAACACACACATGAGCCTGCAGTTACACGTTTTAGGTTTAACTCTGCAGGAAATAAGCACCATTAGTTCTGCATCTGATGCAAACTCAGATTGCAGGCTATGTAAGACAAGGATTTCAGCTAGAAATTTGCCTTTTTCTGTCTTTCCCTCAGTGGGAACGATGCAGGGGATATTAGATTAGCTGCATCTTGCTCATATTTGCATGACAAACAACATTTTCTGCTTCAGATCAAGTATTTTCCATTTGAAGAAAACAGTCCAGTTCTAAAAAACTGATACAGTTAAAAAAAAAATCAACAATTGAGGTCATATGCTCCTAATTAGCAGCACAGAAATTTGGAAGGTGTCCCTTCCCCTGGCACAGGGGGTGGAAAGAGATGGGCTTTAAGGTCCCTTCCAACCCAAACCATTCTGTGATTCCATGAAATTGGAGGAGTTTTCCCATTTTTTCTCCAAAGAAAGCTGCTGGTTTAGCAGCCACAGCCTGCCAGCAGCCATTCCCCAGGTGCCACGGTGAGCTTTTCTTTTTGAAGGCATTTAAACCCAAAGATACTGAGGGTTGTGGGAGGGAAATGTCCTCGGGTTGTGCCAGGGGAGGTTTAGGTTGGACATTAGGAAAAACTTCTTCATGGAAAGGGCTGTCAGACATTGCAAGGGGCTGCCCAGGGCAGTGATGGAATCACCTGAAGTGTTCAAAAATGCGTGGATGTGGCACTTGAGGACAAGGCTGGTGGCGAACACGGAGCTGGGCTTGGAGATTTTGGAGGCCTTCTCAAACCTTAATGATTCCATGAGGAAAAGCAAGAGGAGGTGGGTGACCTGGGCACTGGGCATCAACATAAATCCATAAATAAATTCATGATTATTTGCCCTGAAAGGATCTCTCTGCCCTTTTCCCTTTGAGGGGGTGGCACCTCGTGTCCCTCCACGATCAGATCTCGCTGCTGTTCTTGTTGGAGCACAAACCCTCTGCTTCGTGGTAATTGCTCCTTTGAACATGCTAATAACAAAACCTAACTCTTCTTAATGCTCCCCCATTTTTCTGGATTAAGTGTGAATTTTTATTGTGTTTTTTCCCAACAAGACATCTCGCTTGTAAATAACCCAACATTAAGTGTCATGATATAATTGATTTTCTAATGAGGTTTTCAAAAAGCATTATATTTCTGCTTGTCAGGAAATCTTTACAGCACAAATAAGTCCTTCCACAGGCATTCCTTAGAAACTCAACTTTTTATTCCTGCAGTGGAGTTGAGGTGGATTAAATCCCGTGGATTGCTCTAAAATAATGTCTTGTACCAGATATTTTTCTGGCTCTCCACATTTTCCCGTTGCACTGGGAAACTGGGTGGGAAATTATCCCAGCAGCATGCCTGGGATGGGCTAACCTCAGACTGGGATGGGCAAACCCAACAGCAGAAGGACTGAGGGCTGGACTTGATGATCTGAAAGGTCTTTTCCAACCTTAACGATTCTATGACAGCTGCAAGTGACATCGAGGTGGATTTGGTCTCACAAACAAGCTACTGAAGTAGATACAACCCCCAAAAAGATTCAACCTGGTCCTCTAGAAAATAAAACATCCAAGTTTTGCTAACCTGGAAAGTGTTGGGGGTGATGTGTGGTGAGTGCAAGTCACTGATGTCAGGACTGCTTTAGATATTTTTTATTTATATGTATTATTATGGTTTAGTGGGCATGGGGATATTCAGTTGGAAGGTTGGGCTTGATGGCCTTGGAGATCTTCTCCAACCTTAGAGATTCTGTGATTCTACTCTGTGATTTTGTCTGAATCTGGATCTTTCCAGCTGGCCACCAGGACTGAGAAACAAAGAGATGTCTCCTTGCAAAACACAAGTAGTTAAATAAAAAAAAAAAAGTGAAAATTGTGCTTGTGCTAGAGAAAATGTTAATTTTTAATTCTAAGTAGTATATAAATGTAGAGTTTCAAGAAGTGTTTATGTGCAAATACTACTGGAAAAAGAAAATACCCACCTCTGAAGACATCCATTGATCCCAGTGTTAGTGCTGAGTCTGCTCAACCAGGAGCTCAGGGAGAGCCTTCCCCAGAGCCTGAGACCCAGGATGGGTTTAAATACCAGTAAGAGAATATCTGGTTTTTAATATTTTAATATTAAAAAAACCCCTTTTTTAATATTTAGTTTGAAAATCATGTTCTAGCTCAGGCCAGACTCGCAGGACAGAAAATAAGAGTTGAACACTAGACACGCACCACTGGACACAGAATATTTTGCAGATCAGCATCTCAATTAGGCCCCAAATGTGGACAACAAGCCATGGCTCAGCTCTGCATCTCTCCCAAAAATAAAACTCTGTAATTCCTTTTGAAGATTTTATACAAGACACCTGGAATCTGAGGCAATTTGAGTCTGCCTTATGAAAAGAAAGCTCATACTTTCTGCAGGTCCAGGATTCACCCTCTACTGACAGCTGAAAAGGAAGCAGGAAGATATATACAGATATATAAATATATATATACACACACATACATAGAGGAATGGGGTAAATAAAAAAAATATTCCTGAACTATCACAATAAAGTGGCACAAACCATCTCGCTGAGACAATCTCAGCCTCCAAACCCAACAGCAAATATGATTTATAGCCCTGAATTACGGTGGGCAGTTTCACTTGTGGCTCCCCCTTCCACACTTCGGGGCGATGCATTATTGATAAGACGGACAAACACACACTTAGGCTGGGATTTGCAATTTAGCCCAGGATTTATAAAAGGACCAAAAAGAGACAGTGGATGGTTGATGGAGCTGAAGAGCACGGCGATATTTGGTGGGATTATCAACCTGCCACCGGCAGGAACCTGCTGCGAAGGGCTTGGGAAAATCCCTACACAGCTGTTGGGAGGCTGCTCCATGAGTATTGCAATTAATAGATTAATAGATTCATTAAATTTGATGCCTACTGAACCACACTCCCCAGACTGAGTGTCCACAAAGGCCCTCCCCACCCATGTCCCCGAAGAGGGCCGGGTGCTCCAGGCTGCCCTGCTCGTGGACACCAGCCTGCCTGGGGTTTGGAGGAATATAATCATGTTCCTAGCCCTTGGTCACACCGGGCTGAGGCCATCCATCAAACTCAGAAGTAACTGGAAAAAAGGAAACGAGAAGGACCTAACAGCACGATCACATCAGCTTCACTGCCACAGGAAGCCAGACAGCAAAAAAGGGAATAAAAAGTCTGCAGTGCACTGGGAGAAGCTTTGTCTCTGTGGAAAAGCACCCTCTCCACCTTCTGTGAAGTGTGATCCCTTCCTCTGCCTCATCCTTAGTCCCTTCAGCACCATGGGATGTTTAGATTGGATATTCAGAAAAATTCCTGCATGGAAAGGGTTGTCCAGCCCTGGCACAGCTGCCCAGGGCAGTGCTGGAGTCCCCATCCCTGGAGGGATTTATCAGCCCTGTGGATGTGGCACTTGGGGACATGGGGCAGTGATGGCCTTGGCAGTGCTGGGGAATGGGTCTTGGAGGATTTTTCCAACCCGAGGGATTCTGGGATTCTATGATTCTATATCCTGGCCTTTCCCTGCTGCTTTGCTAGCAGCTGTGACCGGTGTGCTCACTGCAGCACCTCTGGCAGGAGTCCCCACTCCGTCCGTCCTTCCAGCTCCACACTCAGCCCAGGGACACCTTCACCTGGAGATAGCGGAGAGCCCCAGGCTGTCCCGGGGCTGTGCCAGGCGGTGCATGACGGTGGCACATCCCAAGGGCACACACACGCTAGGGAATAACCACAGAGGAACAGACGATGCTCGCTAATCCTGGCTGCCTGTGGCTGCACCTACACCCGCCTTTCCTTAGAGGGGCTGCACATTCAGCTGGAGCTGGATTTCTGCACAACTCTCCTGCTCTGACACGGGAATCAAATCAAATCAAATCAGTCTAGAAATCTCCTGGATTTGACCATTAACACCAACCTAAGCCCCTTCACCAGCACGCCCCACCTCGTTGTGGGGTGATGCTCATCCCACATCCCTCAGCTGCCGCAAATCCCCCATTGCCAACCTCTCCAACACAAGCCCCTCTCCATCTCCCCACCCTGCGCTCCCCAAAACTTGTATTTTGCGGCACAGCCGGGGCTGGCACCACCGCCCCACCGGCTGCTCTCTGCGGAGGGCGGCTCCGCTCCCTCCGGTGCTGTGCCGAGTGCGGGTCCCGGGGGATGCCCGGGCTGTCAGCGCTGCTTCCCGAGCCACTGTACTGGAACCCCTCCGGCGCCCCGGGGCCACCGCAGCCCAGCGCCTCCGCCGGGGCTCCTGCCCTGCCCTGCATACGAACAGCCACGGGCACGGCGAGAACAGGGGGAAAACAGAGGCAGCAGCTGAGATCTGCTGATTTTTTGTGTGTTTTTTTCCTTTTTTTTTTTTTTTTTCCCCTTTCCGCAATAATCTTCACCAAACTTCCCTTTTCTGTCCGTCTTGCCTTAAACAGGCTTTTTTCGGGTTGGTGGCATGACAGGTTTTTCATTGTGTATCCATCGCTCTCACTCTTCTTCCCAGATGGATGATAAAGTCTGCGAGCTAAAATAGTGATTTTTTTTGTTGTTTTCCTTTTTTTTTTTTTTTTTTTGGTGTTTGCTTTGTTTTGTTTTTTCATCTGCACAAACGCTCTTTAGCCTTTTCCTTACTGACACCTGGTTATCCAATTTTCAATTAAAATCAAACCAGCCCTGATCTTCCC
>JAMPIT010000886.1:1330000-1347500 GCA_026261815.1 Monarcha castaneiventris obscurior
TGCAAGGTGCTCTGAGCTCTCCCTGGAGCCTTCTCCTCTCTAGGGGAACACCCCCAGCTCTCCCAGCCTGGCTGCAGAGCAGAGGCAGCTCTACTGATAAAATGAGAGTATTTCCAGTTCAATCCCAATGATGGTCCAGCAGGGATTCAGACAGCAATGCAACTTGGCTTTGCAAGAGTGAATGGAGTGGGATTTTAATTTTTTTTCTGTAAGTTTTCTTTGGTATTGTGTTTTTTAACAGAGAGTCCTGAAATAAAATAAAACAAAACACCTGCCAAGGTCACCACCAACCACCACATTGCTTCCCCCAACTTGCTCTATCTCCTCCACACACTTCCCTGCTCCAGCAGGACTGTCCACTCCCTTTTAAGACAAAATTTTAAGTCCCATGGAAAACAAGCAGTTTCCTTGGCCTTCATTAGAGCAAATACAATAAAGCATCCAGCTGGTGACGTTCCTTCGTTTTATCATTGCTCTTGTTTGACTGTTGACAATCTCTGTGGGGTTATTCCATTTGCCTATTGCAAAATAAATCATATTTGAAGTTATCACTTCTAGGTCAGGTTTTAATTTGCTGGACTTCATTTGGGAAAAAGAAAACATGTGTTTTCTGCCTCAAACATTTGCAATGCAATAATTAACAGGGTGCCAATATTCCAGTCCTAATGACTATCTAATCTTAGTGGTGCGTGTATGGAGCATTTTAATATTTCATCATGTTTTATTTCAATCGCACTGGAGTGAAGCTGCAGTTGCGTTTCTCCACAGACTAAATTGTTTTAAATCACTGAAGTAAAAATATTACTTCATTTCTCTGTCTTTTTCTTGACAAGGCAAAATTAAAAGAGTCACTCATTTTTAAAGATCTGTGGGGAAAAAAATGTTCTCTCCTGTTTTGCTTCGTAACGCAGGATCCTGGCAGAGATGATCCCATGGATGGTCTGTGCCTCTCCAGGATAAGTTCCCTGGCTTCACCCCACTCCTCCCTGGGCAGAGATGAATAAACTTCAGAGTGACCTCAGAGCCCCTTGCAGGGCCTAAAGGGGCTCCAGGAGAGCTGGAGAGGGACTGGGGACAAGGGATGGAGAGACAGGACACAGGGAATGGCTTTAAGCTGAAAGTGGGGAGATTTAGGTGGGATATTGGGCAGGAATTGTTCCCTGGCAGGGTGGGCAGGCCCTGGCACAGGGTGCCCAGAGCAGCTGTGGCTGCCCCTGGATCCCTGGCAGTGCCCAAGGCCAGGCTGGACATTGGGGCTGGGAGCAGCCTGGGGCAGTGGGAGGTGTCCCTGCCATGGCAGGGGTGGGGCTGGGTGGGCTTTGAGGTCTCATCCAACCCAAACCATTCTGTGGTTCTATGAAAAGGGTGTGAAGTGCTCCAGGGCACTGCTCCAGGTCCATCCCTGCAGGAGCCCCAAAGCTTTACCCTGGGTTTAACACATTTCTTAAAGCCCTGCAGGCTCCTTTCTGTGGGTCCCTGAGAATGTAACAGCACCACACTGAAACGTCTACATTGCACAACAACAAAGCTTTGCACCCATTAATATCAAGTTCTGAGATATCTGTTCTGTATGAAAAACCATGGCACTGCATAATAAAGCTTATTGCTAGGAGTATTTAGTATTCATAATGGTTTAGTCATTAGGAATCTCTCATTAACACAAGTGTGGTCCTTGCACCACTGACTGCAACAACTCTTTCCTGAGGTACAACCCACACACAGCAACACTACTGTGACATCCTGGCTCTTGCTGGGGTACTTACTGTGACAAAAACACTGCTGTAGTGCACGAAACACTGTAATGGAGATCCAATTTCCTTATTTAAGCACAGACACAACATCTATGCACAAACATGCACAGACTCACTTCCCAGCAAACTGCAGCACTGGAGGTGCTGGGGCAAGATACAAATTTTGCTGCACAAATGGGGAGGGAAACTGATTTTAAAGGTTAATATGGGCAACTTTTCACTGAAATATTTATGGGTTTTGTTCATGGTAAAGTCTAAACGATACTTGACATGAATAGCATGCAGGATGGACTACTAAATATAAATCTTCCCCTTTTTTCCTTGTCTTAAGACAACCAGGCTGCCCCAGTATGGCCTAACTGGGATAATGCACCAACTACATCCCCCTGGAGAAGTTTCCAAAAACTACTCCCAGATACAGTTCAAGCAGTTTCTCTGAAAGAATCAGAAATCAAAGCTATTTTGAAGCATTGAGAGAAATAATCCAAAGCAGCGAGCCAGGATGGTAATGATCAAGTGCAGATCATAACCACGAGGAATGAAAACATCAGTTGTTCACCCAGCAAAGTTCTGAGTCCCTTCCAGCCTCACCTGTTCTGTGACTGCTGTCCCTTTGCAGTATTTGCACTAATTAACAATTAGGTGGGATAGGGACATGATAAAACTGATATAAAACTGAGGACAACCCCTCCATGGGCAGTGTCCACAGCAGTGGGAACACCTCAGACTCCCAGGGCAGGAAATACTCAGGTTTGTAAGATCCAGATGCTGATTGCCCAAGGGGATCCAAATCTGCCCCAGGACAAGGGGCATGGGCATCCCAGCTTTAGAAACCACACCTCAGTTTCTCCAAGCCTCAGTGGGTACTTTAGACAACCAAAACTGCCAAAATAGCCCATAAATTTACAGCAGTGACAACAGTTAAGAATGATTCCACCACAGGATTTTGGCTGCATAAAATCCCCCAGATGGGATTTAATTTCTAGCAATCAGCCTGAGGTGAAGGTGCATGAACTGAACGTGAAGTGGTGCATTCTGTGTTTTACTGGGCAGTGTACTTTTAAATCCTTATTAACATATCTGTGCAGGTGAGAGATGTGAGCCAACTCCCCAAATTAAGATTAAAAACTGTATTTACATACAAATTACTACATTTACACATTGAACTCCTCCAACCACTCATGTTCCCTGAAAGAATCCATCAGCTGGTTCTGATCCCAAATATTAAACCTTCCCAAACAGAAAACATCATTGTCATAAATACACCTTATTGATGCCCCAGGACTTTATCTGAAACCAGTCTCAAATTCCTAATTGCTGGTGTAACAGTTCACTGGAACAGGATAAAGCAGTGAAGAGTTAGTGACCATCTCTGACAGCTCCTGGAGCACAGACGAGGTCCCAGAGGATTTACAAAGCCGGGGGAAAAGGAGACAGGAAGAAATTATAGACCAGTCAAACTTTGATATTGGGAGCGATAATGGAACAAATTATTAAAATATTTATAAGCATCTCAGGTTCATAAGGTTATAAACCACCAAACAAATCTAATCTTTTCCTTTGACAAGATAATTGGCCTCACGGATAAGGGAGGGGGGAAGCAGTAGGGGAAATATATACTGACTTTATCTAGATTTTTATATACCTTTGCTGTGACACTCTCATAAAAAAGGAGGGAAATACAGTTTACATTAACAGAGTCTAAGGTGGACACCAAGAAAAGTTTTAAAAAATTTAAGCAGGGCTTTTACTGCGTGGTTACAAGGACAACAGGAAGCTCAGAGGGAAACTGTTCTGCAGTAATGTGGACTGGAAATCCCAGTGTTTTAATGCCAGTAAGATGAACTTCAAATAGCAGTTGCCACCAGGGATGGCATTTTCACTCCAGTATTTCCAATATTTGGGTGAACTGATTGGAGAGTACCCTTATAAATCCAATGCACACCAAGCTGGGACACAGTCCAAGCAGCTTATGTGAAAAAATCAGATATCAAAATTATTTTGATGAATTAAGGGAAATATTCTAAGCCAGCAAGACAGGAGGGTCATGAACAAGTGCAGAATGCAACTATTATGAAGGGAAAAAATCCATTATCCAGCCAGCAAGCAGTTCAGGGAGTCCCTTCCAGCCTCCCCTGTTCTGTGATTGTTGTTGTTTTTAAAATTTGTACTTATTAATAATTAGGTAGAATATGAATGTGATAAAACTGACACTAAATCATGAGAGATCCTGATGATAAAGAAAATCATTATCTGCAAGATTAATAACGGGCCTCACAGAAAGGACAGTGGCATACACAGACTGCAGAAAAAAACAATTTTTAAAATTTTCTCACAAAAGCCTAAAAATGCAGGGAAATATGATCTAAATAAGCACTGAGTAAAAGAGATATCAAGAATCTTGCAGGGCTAATCCAGCAGCACTCACTGCCCACCAGGCCCCCTCTGAGGAGGCACTCCCT
Organism: Monarcha castaneiventris obscurior; assembly: GCA_026261815.1. Classification (NCBI taxonomy): domain Eukaryota; kingdom Metazoa; phylum Chordata; class Aves; order Passeriformes; family Monarchidae; genus Monarcha; species Monarcha castaneiventris. Next base: position 1,334,214 of record JAMPIT010000886.1, read on the forward strand.
GAAATACTGCACCTCACTCTGCATCCAAAAACTGAAGATGAATTTTTGAAGCCATAATTAAAATTGAAGTAAAAATAATTAAATCAGTATTTCAGAAAAGCTCAGTTCTGGAGGAACTATTAAACCAAGTTATGTACCCCAGAGCAAGAGATGTGGTACAGCCATGGAAATATCTGAAGGTTATGAGTGATGTGATGAATGGGGACCAACCAACCCAGTGAGGGGAATGTCTGCAGGAACAGGGTGGGATTGATGGGATTGTTCTGTGCAGGAGCACGAGTTGCACTCCATGATCCTTCTGGGTCCCTTCCAACTCTGGATATTCCATGATTCAATGAAAACAGGCCAAAACTAAAAAAAGGGCATTGAGACAAAGCACTTAATAATGGAAAAAAACTCTACAAGACCTACTCTACACCAGCTTTGGGCTTCTTTACAAACTCAGGAATTCTGAAATTATTCACTCAGGCTGCTGAGCGTTGCTTCTTGGGCAGGAAAAATGAACAGAATTCGTTTGCATTTGGAATAGGAGAAATGTGAAGTCCCAGCAGCCTGCCTTAAACCACAGTGAGGACTGGAGGAATTATCTCCTGTTACCTGTGATTTACAGTGGACAGTTGTAAATAAAAGTTTCTTGAGGCCCTGAAGAAACAACAGTGAATTTGTGAGCAAAATGCTGCAGTTTTGGCAATGCAGATGAAGGCTGGACTGGACTCTGTGCCACGGTGGATTCACAGAATCCCAGAATCCCAGAATGGTTTGGGTTGGGAGGGACCCCAAAGCCCACCCATTCCCACCCCTGCCATGGCAGGGACACCTCCCACTGTCCCAGGCTGCTCCAAGCCCCAATGTCCAGCCTGGCCTTGGGCACTGCCAGGGATCCAGGGGCAGCCACAGCTGCTCTGGGCACCCTGTGCCAGGGCCTGCCCACCCTCCCAGGGAACAATTCCTGCCCAAGATCCCACTCATCCCTGCCCTCTGGCAGTGGGAAGCTGTTCTCCCTTGGCACTCCAGGCCTTGTCCAAAGCCCCTCTCCAGCTCTCTCCAGGCCCCCCCTCCACAAAGACTCCATTTTATGGCTGTGTGGGAGCTGCTCACAGCCAACTCACTGCTGAAAAACAACACTGAAGGGTTGCTGCCAAACACCACTGCAATAAAATGTGTTTATTTCTGCCGTGGCCGAGCCAGAGGAGCACTGGGGGTGATGGGGTATCCCCACGTGCTGGGCTGTGGTCCCAGCTCTGGATGCTCCCTGTGCCCCACACCAGCTAAATTCATTAATTAAAACACATCTGTGCAAATCACAGGGCAGAAGAGCTCCTAAAATACAGCAACTCCTCCATTTGCCTGACCACAGTGCCTGTAACCACGGCAGCCTTTAGAGACAGAAAATAGGGAAAATTGTGAAAATGAGGGAAGTTTGTTCCTCAGACTCCAAAATACATTCTTATTTAGAACAATTTACACCTTGCAATGAACATTTGAGAAAAATGAATGGCTGACTTTAATTATAAACTCTGAGGCACAGCCACCAGCTTGGCCAAGAGCAGCGTGAGCAGCCACATCCACACGGATCTTCCCAGGTAATGGAGTAATTCACAGGAACACATTAGGCTTCATGAGAGCACTTTATTTAGTAATGGAGATCTACTGGGCTCTGCATGGATCGTATTAACTTGGCTCAGGAGCAGCTCCTCTGCTCTATCAACCACGTTTCTGCACATGCCAGGAAATATTTTTACTTTACGTGGTCCATTCTTGCACTTTATGTTTAATATTGAAGAGCCCAGTAAATCCACACTGCAAATGCAGGGGGTTTCACCGTGTGCTCAGAGAGGGAGACAAACACTGAAACAAATCCATCTTGTGGGCCCAAAGGCTTGAGGAAAGCCTGGGGTAGCAGTGAAGGCTGACTGGAGATGAGGCCATGGGAGGAGGGTGGGGGCCTCTCGACAGCCATATGGTGTCCTTACAGAATTAGTGAAAGGCAATTAATCAGGGAATCACAGAATGCTTCAAGCTGGCAGAGACCTTCAAGCCCATGCAATGCCACCCCTGCCATGGCAGGGACACTTTCCACTGTCCCAGGCTGCTCCAAGCCCCACCCAACCTCAAACATTTCTCTTCAGTAAGGTGAGGCATTATTCTAAGAGCTGGATTTGAGTTTTTAATTTTTTTTTCTTCCAAAACTTATCCTTTTTAAAGCTGTTTATTATTCTCCAGAGGTGGTAGCTTTAATATCTCCTTAAAAAGTAGAAAACAAACACCTGAAAACCCAGACACACAATGCCATGTACAGGCAATTAATATAAAACACAGAGTGTGTCCCTGCCCATGGAACAGGATAATTTTTAGCCCAAAATATTCTATGATTCTACATATATTATTTAAATGTGTTCTCTGGGGCATTTTGGAGGAGCTTCAGGCTGGTGGTGGTGCCAAGTATTTCTGGTGGCACCATGGGCTCCAACCACACCTTCAGCGTGAAGTCTCTGTCCCTCACATCAAACCTCCTGCCCAAAACCCACGCAGAGGCAGCCTCAAGGTCACCTCAGCCACACAGCTTCCATCTCCACCAAAAACCACCTCCAAATATTTGGAGTCCGATTCTCCAAATAGGATTTGTCAAAACAAGCTGGAGTAAGGCAGCCTGCCTGGAGAAAGCCCCTCTATAAATAGCCTACCCGGGATAAAAAAAGGGTTCCTTTCTCTGCTGCTTGTGAGAGGGAGTTAAACCTAAACAAACTTTCAACACCAGCTGAGTTTACATATTTAAACTTGGAGGGTGCCAAAGTTGCAGCCGAACTGGCACCGAAAAGCCTAACAAAAAAAGTCATATATTGACAAAACACACAGTCATAATAAAACCACATCCAGTTAATAACTTTGAGAACTAATGTTAACTCCTAGCACAATAGAAAAGTCTCCTTAAACACAATAAAGCAGTGATATAATTTACTCTCAGCTCCTTTTCAAAACATTACTCTCTGCCCACAATCACATTCAGATTACAAAATTCCTTTTGTAGTTTTCTCCTAGCTGTGGGAATAAAATAAACCACTTAGATGACAGTAAAGTGTCTGTAAAATATATAACAGCAATAACTCCTGGTGGAAATGCAGCAGATATTTATACAAGAGCCAAAGCAGGGAGCACTGCTAATGCCCAGGGAGGGGGTGTTTGAGAGGCCTCTTCTGGGTGAGATGCTGGTGCTGCAACCTCTGTTCCCAGCCTTAGTCTGGTCCCCAACACGAGGTGACAAGTGCTGGGGGAGCCCCTGCAGCCCCGTGGCACCAGGACACGAGCTGCTGTAGGAGCAGGACAAGCTGCTCCTCGGTGGCTTGGGAGCAGGGGCACAGCTGGGGTGGGAAAAGGAAGGACACAGCAGCAGCCAGAAATAACCTGCCTTAATTAAAGGGATTTTTTTTTTCTCCAAGTATTACAGAAAAGAAGCACAGAATCATTTAGGATGGAAAAGAACTCCAGGATCATCGAGTCCAAGCTGTGCCCAGTCCCCACCTTGTCCCCAGCCCAGAGCTCTGAGTGCCACGTCCGGTCCTTCCTTGGACACTCCAGGGATGGGGACTCCAAACCTCCCTGGGCAGCCCCTGCCAAGGCCTGAGCACTCTTTTCAGGAAGAAATCCTTCCTGATTTCCATGTGTTCACAGCTGTAGAACATATGGATCAAGTAATAATGCAAAGGATGTTATTTATCAAGTACAACATCCATCCCGCTCAGTAACTGATGCGCTTCAACTTTGCACATGGAAGGAGGGATGCTTAGTGGTTTGGACGAGATATTAGGGAAAGGTTTTCATGGAAAGGATTGTAAATCAATGGCACTGGTTGCCCAGGGAAGTGGTGGAGTCACCATCCCTGGAAGTGCCCACGGATGTGTGGATGTGGCACTTGAGCACATGGTTTAATGGTGAGCATGGTGCTGGTGCTGGCTGACAGTTGGATTTGATGATCTTAAAGGCCTTTTCCAACCTTAACTACTCTACAATTCCATCATTTTACCCAGTGATGAAATCTACATTAGTAGGAAAACTAATCCAAAATCTCTGAGGGAGGCCATGACAAGGTGGCCACCATGACTACGACTACGTGGACAGATGAGAGCACACAAACATGTGAACCCTGATTCCAGCTGTGGAAGTCCTGGTTGTCCACAGTCTTGTCCTCTCCTCTGCACAAGCAGCCAAGGAGAAACAAAGAAGCCAAGATCTCCCAAGACTTCTCTTTTAAAAAGTTACCTCATGTCAGATTTAACTGGGGCAAGGAACTGGGAAAAGCAGCTTTGGTCTGTATTTCTCGGCCATCCATCAAAGCAGAAACACTTGCACTGAGCAAAGGAAAACCACTTACTTTATGTTCAGTGGTTCCACCAGCATTGAAGGGATGGATGTGGACCAAAATGTGAAGCAGAATTTCCCCCAGGCAGACCCTCCCCACCTGCACCCATGGAAGGGGCACACCAAACCACCTTCCCACCACCAGCAACATCTGCCTGCAGCTGGAGACCACGGCCAACCCCTGCTCACCAGGGTCCCTCTCTGAGCAGAGAGCAAATGCATTAATTTGGATATGTAACAGCTTACATCCAATTTGAGGTCAGCCAATGTAAATGAAAAGCCCCAATGCCCGAAGCCCTGGACGGCCACATTATTATGGGCGTTAGGGGGAATGTACTGGGTACATCTTTCAGTATGTTTAAATCTGTTCTCATGGAATTTAACCGAGTGCTTAACTCCTTGATGAAAGAAATTAAGTTTCCAGATCAAAATCGACACTTTTAGAGCTGAAAGAAGAAAACACTGTTGTATCTCCTACTGCAAAGCCCAGCCTCCTGCAAAATCAGAGGCCTCTGCTTTTGTTGAGGGCTTTTCTTGCTGGTTTGCTTCTAGTGTTGGTTTTTAAGTGTGTTTGCAAACATCACTTTTGATGTAAAATCCATAGGGTCAAGGAAAAACATGTCAAAATATGGAACAAATGACTTTAAATCATATAATCACACACTAGGTTGGGCTGGGAGGGATCTTAAAGCTCATCTCATCCCACCCCTGCCATGGACCCAGGCTGCTCCAAGCCCCAGTGTCCAGCCTGGCCTTGGACACTGCCAGGGATCCAGGGGCAGCCACAGCTGCTCTGGGCACCCTGTGCCAGGGCCTGCCCACCCTCCCAGGGAACAATTCCTGCCCAAGATCCCACTCATCCCTGCCCTCTGGCACTGGGAAGCCATTCCCTGTGTCCTGTCCCTCCAGCCCTTGTCCCCAGTCCCTTAATGCTGCCGGTTAATTGCAAAGGTTATTTTAATTTAATATACCCATATTCTATATATAACTACACATTTGCTTGAAGCAACCTGGTCTAGTGGAAGGTGTCCCATGGCAGGGAGTTGGAGTGAGATGAGCTTTAAGGTCCCCCCCAAGTCCAGCCCAGTCTGGGATTCTATGATTTTTAAGAACTTTCAGTAGGTTTGCACAGGCCAAGACATGGCAAAGATTGCTGTTCCTAAAAGAATGGCCCCCCCAGGACCCCTGAGTTTTTCTCCATCCCATGGATAGCCTCTCCTGGAAGGTGGTGAGGAGCAGGAAGAGGCTGTTTGCAGGATGTGAAGTGCAATTCCAGCTACCAGGAGCTGGAACTGTGGATAGAGCCCTGGGTACAGAGGACCCTGAGGAGCCCCAGTCTGGCAGCCAAATGTAAATGCTGGGAGAGTAACTTCTGCCCCTGTGGATTTTACACCTTTAAAATGCTCTACCACAAGTTGTCCATGGACAAGAAACCCCATTTTTGGGTTTACAACAACGTGTGGCCAAAGAAATGAAGGGAGCTGTAGGTCAGAAACAACGCAGCCACAATGCACTAATTAAAGCCAAGGCTGATGGACATTTTTAAGTGGAGCAGAATCACCTCCCAAGTTTCGATGTCTACATTTTACAATCTGTAAAAATTATTTTCTCTAACTTTTTCTGCACGTTGTTTTCAAAGTTGTTTTACTGCGTATAAAACCATCAGGCTTTGGAACCACACATGGGCTTTCTGCATAAAATATCACCTTATCTTTGTATAAGCAAACTATTTTAACTCCCTAGAGCTATTTAGGTAACCATTTGCCGTGACCTCTGAATTCTTATCCTGAATTATATTTTTATGTGCTATATAAAGGTACTGTTATGTTACTGTTTTTATTCCAGGTGCCAAAAAGGACAAGTTTATTGCCAACTGCTTGCTCCATGTCTTTTTTTTTTTTTTTGTTTTAAAGACTTAACTGACCCAGCAGTCGAATTTGTTTTTAATTCACACGGGAATGGTTTATGAGGAAAATCACATCTACTGTGAGGAAAGAAATAAACAAATCAGTAATATTTGGGGAAAAATAATCATCAGCCAAAACTGTCACCTTGCTGGCACGACTGAAAGGCCCTGTACCAGCACAGAAGTGCTCTTCTTGGTGTTATGTTTTGTTCCATCCCAAAAATGGAAGCAAAAATACAATCACAGAATCACAGACTGGTTTGGGTTGGAAGGGACCTTAAAGGCAAATATAAACTATTCACACTGACAATGAAATTAGTAATAACAACAACAACAACAGTAATAATAATGATTATGATGATGATGATAACGTCCTTAAATCACTTCAAATTTCATGTTTCCTAAAGGATTCACAAGTTGAAATGGAACCAACGATGTATGGAGATGGTTTTCCTACGCTACTAAAGTATGTGATGTTTAGATGGGATATTGGGCAGGAATTGTTCCCTGGGAGGGTGGGCAGGCCCTGGCACAGGGTGCCCAGAGCAGCTGTGGCTGCCCCTGGATCCCTGGCAGTGCCCAAGGCCAGGCTGGACATTGGGGCTTGGAGCAGCCTGGGACAGTGGGAGATGTCCCTGCCATGGCAGGGGTGGGATGGGTTGGGCTTTGAGGTGCCTCCCAACCCAAACCATTCTGGGATTCCACGACACCAGAGAGGGGAAAGCACAGGCAGCACCACGGTGGCAGCGACAGAAATGAGGGCACTGCTTGGGAGACCAGGCTGGAGCGGGCTGGGATATCACAAAGGGAATTTCATGCACTTCCTGGCTGCTGCTCATCAGAACTCTGTGCTGGTGAGAGCCCTGGGCTGATCCAAGCGGGGTAAGAGGGAACTGCCCAGGAGAAGCCATTGGCAGCACAGGATCAGCACGAGGGATGCTCGCAGTAGGTTAGAGCCAGGAAACTCAGAGTAAGCCAGACCACCACTGCTGGCTACCAGGGAGGATGTTATCTGCCAGCTTTTCTCATCCATAATGAGAATTAATTTAAATAAAAGAGGAACTGCATATCAGAACCCATTAATGAAGGGATACAATAAGAACAGATCTTCACTGCAGCCTATGTAACGGCGCAGAAAATGTGCTTCCCACAAAGGTTCTACTATCAACATTTCTGAATAATTAATTGGAAATAAAAGCACTTTGAAGCTTAGCAAGGTTCCTTTAATGCTTTTCGAATAATGTGCAATATTCAGCAACTTTTAGCACAATGATGTGCGTGGAGTTGTGTTATCACATCACACTCAGGTGACCCACGGAAAGACAGAAATCCATGGAACAGTAAAACATAACCTCCTACACGAAAATAAAAATCAAACATCCTCGTAGATGAAAACTAAATTTAATGTGTGCTCCTGAGGGAGGGAAAACGAACCCTGGGAAGGGCTATATTGCCTTGGATTGGTGCAATGAGATGCAAAATGCATATGAAAGGTTTTCATTTGAGCTGATAAAACCGCACGCTTTGGAAACGCGGAGCTCTGCAAGGAACAACACTGAGGTCTGGTGTCAATTTAAATGCACTGAACACCAGGAAAATGCCCCCAACTAAGGCTTCAAACTTGTACAGCACATTTCCACTCAACCCAACTAGATTGCCTGTCACATCTGACATGGCTTGTCAAAAGTTATCCTTCACTGCTCATGGGCAACATGGAGGGTCAAAAGACCAAATACAATGGTCCAACCCATCCCATTTTTTTTCCTTCAGAGCAGCAGATATTGAACTCGAGGATGACAAGACAGAGCAGGTTGAAGCGGCTGCCAGAGAAAGAGAAGCTGTCCAGAGGCGCTGATCTGAAGGAGAAAAACCAGCCGGTCTGTGCATGTCATGGCCGGGGCTCGGGCGCTGACAGTCTCACACAAAAGGCACTGAAAAGCCGAGAAACTTGAAGTGGCCTTTGCAAACCATCTCAGCCGTTAAAGGGGAGCGCGACGCTCACCCCGTAATGCCAAACGCGATGGAAGGGGAAGGGATGTCCTGCCTTTCCTTAATCTGCAGCACCATCAGCCAGAGGGGGGGATTTTTCACTCCCCGAAAAATTTTTTTAAGAGTAGCTTTTTCACTCAGAGTTTATTTTTATTTCAAAAAAAAAGGCAACGTCTTTCTAAAGCAGCTCAAAATCTTTATATAGTGTTTTCAGCCGGGGCTTGCTCGTGCCAACAGAAGACTTGAAATGGTAATTCACAGAATAGCAATTTACTAACAGCTGCAAATACAGAAAGTGCCATAGCCCTTTTAAAATCAGTAGCGTTATGTGAAGGGACAACTGCAGAGATTTTCCACAATATCACTGAAAATCTGTGGCCACGTGCTGCAAACACGTCACTGCAACAAATTTCTGTGCGAATTTCCTTCAGGTGCCCAGTGCCCTCCTTACCCTCCCTGCAAACAAAGTCACTGTGTGAACCCTCTCTGTTTCTAATTGTCTTTGAGCCTGTAAGAATCCCAACTTGTTCCTGTTTTCTTTCTCCACAATAATTCGAGTTTCATGATTTCTCTGTCCCCACACAGCGACCATGAAGCTGGTTGAGATCCTCAACCCTTGCCTTGCACATGGGTAACACCCACTGAGCCTGCCCCAGGAGCAGCCACATCCAGGCACAGGTTAATAACAGGGAATTTCCAACCCTAATCCTTCCTTTGTGTCACCATCTTTGTGCTTTAATTACCTCAAAAGTAACATCAGCTTAAATTAATGAGGGAATCTGGAGTTGCCACCTACGAACAGATGTAGAAGGTTTATGTTTGCTGTTGGTGGCAGAGCTGGCTGTAGACTGGAGTGACATTTTTAATACCTGGGTGGCTAAAATACCAGTATTTGAATAGGAAATCTTGTATTTTACACCCTTCTGCAATTCAATGTTTTTCAATCTTTCTGGGCTGTGCTCAGTTTCGTTGGATAACCTTTCCATCTAATCTACCATGTGTCTCACTGAATTTGAGCATCTTATATGTATTCAAATACTTGGATTCGAATACATATTTTCTTTCACAGGTTTCGGTGGGGTTTTTTTTTTTTTTGGTAGTGATAGAGGTCCTTCAAGTCACTTAAATTCATATATAAATTCATTCATGAACCTGCTGGAGTGTCTCCAGAGAAGGCCCATGAAGGTGATCAATCGTGGGTGCCCCATCCATCCCTGGAAATGTCCCAGGCCAGGCTGGATGGGGCTTGGAACCACCTGGGATAGCAGAAGAGAAGAAAGCTGAAGAACCCCATGGCAGGGGTGGCACTGGATGGGGTTTAAGGTCCCTTCCAGCCCAAAACATTCTGGGATTCTGCTGTAACTGTAGATATTTCACCTTGCATGGATAAACAATCCTCATGAATGAAAAAAGCAAATATTTCAGATGCCTTTAAGTTTTTCAGTTTAGGAAGCAAAAAAAAAAATTGAAATCTAATTTGTTAGGCTCGGTTCCCATATTTACCTCTCCAAACTGCTTCTCACTCTTTTTTCCCCCTGTCCCGGGGCTGGGGGATAGGAACAGGGAGCTGCCGGCTCCTGGCGGGGCCTGGGCGCCGCGTGGCCCTGCCTGCCCCACCAGCTTCCCTTCCCTTCCCTTCCCTTCCCTTCCCTTCCCTTCCCTTCCCTTCCCTTCCCTTCCCTTCCCTTCCCTTCCCTTCCCTTCCCTTCCCTTCCCTTCCCTTCCCTTCCCTTCCCTTCCCTTCCCTTCCCTTCCCTTCCCTTCCCTTTCCCTTTCCCTTTCCCTTTCCCTTTCCCTTTCCCTTTCCCTTCCCTTCCCCTTCCCTTCCCTTCCCTTCCCTTCCCTTCCCTTCCCTTCCCTTCCCTTCCCTTCCCTTCCCTTCCCTTCCCCTCACCATCCCAGCACTCTCCTGGCATTCATGAGCTGCAATTTAATTCAAGTGCACTCGAGTTCCAGCAAACACGGAGCTGCCGAGAGCGCCGGGCTCCATGCGAGGAGGGGCCCTGGGTAAATATCAGCGCGGGGCCGGCGTGAGAGGATAACCTGCCCACACATACACCAGCCCAATTAGCTGAGGCAAAGAGAGCTTTTGCTCCCCAAGGAGTCCAAGAAACGTCAGAGCAAGGCTCTCCAGCATCCAGAGATGAAGCTATGGCGTGGTCCGGTGCGGCACCAAGCATTAGCGCTACACCCACCGCTCCCATTAAAGGAAATTTGGAAGGGTAGCCAAGGCAGAAGATGAAATTTTATTGTTATAGATTAGAAGTGGTTCTCTGTAGCACAGAATAACATGGAAAGAAACAGTCTCACCTCCGAGGGCAAAGGAAGAAGCACCTTGACCTGGCGTGACTGAAAGCCCACCATCAAAGAAGCCTTTGCTGCCTCAAGAGGCATCAAGAAGATTTTAATGTATAAAGTCAAAAACTCTTTTACTAGAGAAAAGAGGAATTTCAAATTTAAAAATAGTCACTGAAAGCACATTAAATTCATCTGATTAACAGACGTTTCCCAGGATATTATTTTCAAATACAGCCCAACCAGTGAAAGTCTGAAAGAATTCCAGGCATTTCTAATATGCAAATAGTTTAATTATTTTCTAATGACCAACTACATCCTTAATTTGCTTGCCTTACTAAATCACTCATTTTCAGAACTTTCTGAAATACAGAACTCAAGGAAGCCCAAGGAAGACTGAGATGGATGAAGGTACACCATCAAATAAGGAAAACCAAGAGTAGTCAAGGAATTAAGAGCAAAGGAAACCTTAATACAAAATTGGAAAGAATTGCACTCAATAGAGTTTCTTCTTTTAAAAGAAATAAAATTCTAATTGGGTGTAGAGTCTGACACTGCCACACTTTGGGTTTTCATAGAATCAGAGAATGGTTTGGCTTGGAAGGGACATTGAGGACCCCATAGTTCCAGCACTCCTGCCATGTTTTGGAAGAAAATATTGTAGTTCAAAGGCTTTCAAAAGCCAAATGACCTGGTTTAAGAGGAAGAGAACACGCACTTTTATGGTGTGCCCATTAAAAAGGCTCAGGGATTTCTGAGCCAACACAGCTTGCCTAAAACACTCGTTTGTTTCCCTGTGCTCCCATCACCTCCCGGCCGCCCCAGCCCGCGGCCGAGCCGAGACCACCTCGGCGAGCAGCATTTCCCCACTGCTCCGGGCTAAACTCTGGCTGTGTAGAGAACCAAGAAATCCAACAGCCTCTTTAACATCCCACAACGAATTACTGACAAGTCATTTTTTTGCTCCGTATTGCAAGTCAATGTGGCAACCCCAGGTTTTTTTTTCCTATTACAAACATGCACCGCGCCTCGGCTCGCAGCCGTTTGGATGCTGATACAAGATTCATAATGGCTGTCAGAATCTGCAATTTTTCCTTTTGTTTTATGAGGTCAGGCAATATTACCTGCACTGATGTATTCCATTTCCCCAGCTGAAAACCTTCTCATTTGAGCACGACAGGTTGAGGGAGTCATGATTTTGCAACCTACCATGTGAAACACAGCGCGAGGGGGCAGGTGCCTAACCCCACGTTCTCCTTTTGCTCTTGTCCACTGGCAACAGTAAATTAAACTGTCAAAAACGGAATTGTCCTGTCATCAACAAAGCTATAGCTTCACAAGTATTGCAACATCAGATATATTTCTAATTCTGCATTTCCCTGCACCTGTAATTTCATCAGCAACTCACGCTGGCCCATGGTGAGAAGCTGTCCAGGGGACACTGGTGGGCTCCTTGGGAGGCTTGACACGGCATTTCGGAGACAGAAATTAATGAACAATATCAGAAATTTGTTATATAGATATAAAAAAGAGCTCAGCACGAGGTCCTGACCTCCTGCATTGCTCTGCAGCTCGGAGGAGGCTGGGGTGCTAACAGGGTGGGACACGAGGCACAAGGAGCTGCAACGAAGGACCAGAACTTAAACACATTTATTTAAATGCAGTAATTGCACAGATAAAGTGGACTTGCAGTCCAAATTTCTATCTTTGCCTTTTGGCCCCTTCAGAGTTTAAAAGTGCCTCTGAGAAGTCTCCTCTCCCACCAAAGGGGTTTATTCTGGCACACGATGCCTCATGAACTGGTGGCAGAAACAACAATTTTTGGGGAGTAAATCCAGGCCATTGCACGTTCAGATTTGGAACATTCAAACCAATGTTTCCTTCTGCCATGCAGTTCTCTAGGGCTGATTTTAAAGGATCATGATTAACTATAATCTTCCTTTCAGAATTTAAGAGTGATTTCAATTTTCACTTGAAGCTGACTTGCACCTTTTTTTTAACCTGCTTTCGTTCTCTTGGAATAAGTTACAAACCTCCCATGTTACACAGAAGTACAAACTGCCCAGAAAATGGGCATTTTTTTCAAAATTAATTAAAATATTGTCAAAGTATCATTTAAATGCATAAACTAAGCACAATATCCAGCAGAAGGGTTATACAAATTACCATCATTAAAGTGAAAGGGAGCATCTCTCCCGATGTGCTGATAAACAAGAAAAAAGGGCACGTTGTTATTAATTCAACGTAGCAATCAAATATTGTTTTAGATTACCTCTATAAAAATTCCAAGCTTATCAATCATTAAACTGTGGACAGAAAGTTAAATTGAGATAAGAAATCATTTCATGCAGCTTAATGCAGTCAAAGTGACTCAATATTCCTTTATTAATTCTCATTTAATATCACTTTAAATTGCCGCCATTATTATCCTACGGTAGGCGAAGGGCTCGGTGTAATTAGTCTGTATTAAGCCCTTTTTATTTATAAGGAGCCAAATAAACAAACCCACTTTAATTACCTGGGTGCCACAATATTGATCTGAGCATCAAATTTTAATAGGGCTTGATTTGGACGCTGCCAGGGGTTGGGTGGGTGGGTTCTGGCCCCCGGGGCCCCCCGCGAGCTCGCCCGCCCCGACGCGCTGCCAATTACCAGGAGAGACAAAAGTCAACGAAGGCAGGGAATCTTCTCCCTCCCAAACCTTGTTCTCTCCCACTTCAGTACACGGTGTTAACGACATA
>JAMPIT010000886.1:1352500-1492500 GCA_026261815.1 Monarcha castaneiventris obscurior
ATTGTTCCCTGGGAGGGTGGGCAGGCCCTGGCACAGGGTGCCCAGAGCAGCTGTGGCTGCCCCTGGATCCCTGGCAGTGCCCAAGGCCAGGCTGGACACTGGGGCTTGGAGCAGCCTGGGACAGTGGGAGGTGTCCCTGCCATGGCAGGGGTGGCACTGGGTGGGCTTTGGGGTCCCTTCCATCCCAAACCACCCTGGGATTCTGTGACTCTGTGAAATAATTTATTTCTCATCCCGCTGCAACCCAGCTGAGGAGGGGGCAGGTGACCCAGGCAGGTTGGTGAGTGGCAATGCAGATGTTCCCTAATTTAGTTCTCTGCTCTTACACTTACTTGCTCGTTATTGCCAATACTTTCCCAATTAAAATCTCATTTTTTTTTCATTTAAAATTTTAATTAAGTATTTACTTAATAGAGGTTTAGTAGATGTTTTTTGCAGCATCTCTTAGAACTTTGGGCCAACACAGTGTAGGTGTTTAACTGTGCTGTGGTGGGAATTAAAAGCTATTACTGGGTGGGTACTCAACATCAGACAAACCAAGGACACCCAAGAACCCAAATCTCAGACTGTTAAAGCTTTAAATATCAACCTCTTCTTGTGACAATAAAGAAGTCACATGGCTTTTAATACTGATGATAAAGAAAGGCACCATATTTATTTATGATGGGCTCAGTAATTCTACCTGGATGCACTTTGCTTTACGATGGCATTATATACTACTGATATTTGTGCACAGTAACTCCAGAAAGTGAACTGGTTACACACTGATGGACGTGGTAATCTGCCATAAAACATGCATTTCTAATTTTAAGTAGAGCTCTCCATGAACCTAAACACGAGATGCTTTAAGATACATTATCTGCCCTCCAAGATACATTTCATAATTTGTATGTGTTAAGTAATCGCTGGCACTGTAATAAAATAAATTCTCTCACACTGTCTTCCTTGATTTTTTTTCCCCCCAATACTTCTTAAAACTTTTTAACTTCCTTGCAGCAAGCTTAGCAGTTAGGAAATTAAATGCAAAATGGCACTCCAGCCTAGCCATAAAGTCGTATTTTCGGTTCAAATAAGTGTCACCTAAATCATAAAAACCAAATCAAATGCAACTAACCTGCAGAAGACACTAACCCAAGCAATTAAGTAAATGGAGAAATTACTGAAAAGTTAGGCTCTGGAAAAAGTCCTTTGGAAAGTCTTCTCCCAAAGCTGTCTGCCTTGGACTTGGTGGTTGATTAATCTTGATGAAGACCTTTAGAGAACAGCTGACAGTGTTTTACTGAGACTGTTTTGTTAATGCACAAGAATTATTTGAATTATTTCACACACGGACTCTGCCTGTAGTGAACCTCCATCCTCTCCCACCTGCAAATGTAAGGACTGTGCCAGCTCCAGCCATTTCCCTACTCACACCAAGACCACCACCTGAGGAGCTCCCAAACCTTCCTAAAAATCAAAACATCTTCCTCTTCTCACTTATGGGAAAAATAAATTGATAACCCATAATCTGCCAGGTCCACAATGGTTGCTGCACCCTTCCCTACAGAGCCATGGAATGGTTTGGGGTGGGAGGGACCTTAAAGATCATCTCATTCCATCCCCCTGCCATGGGCAGGGACACCTTGCTCCAAGGCCCATCCAACCTGGCCTAGAACACCCTCCTTGGTACCATCTAAGTGCTTGCAATAAAACATTTAGAGCAGACCAAAGGAAACCCAAATCCTATCATTCCCCAGATTCCTCTTCTCGTTTAACCCCATGCCCTCCACAAAAGGCAGAGCCCACGAGCTCCTCCCTGCTCGATCCAGCTCTGCCAGCCTCCATGAATTTCCCCAAGTGTCTGCTGGTGTGACTGCAAGTGCTGAGCCAGTCCCTCAAGTATCCTCAGACTAAAATCATCAGGCTTTTTAAAAGAGGCAGGACTCTGTCAGTAGATCTCGTAGGCTGAGATCTCATCCATTTTCTCGTGGTATTAATTGTGCAAACCATCTGTTCACTTTTGATTTTTTTTTTCTTTTTAATTGAAAACAAATGCAAAAAGTCATTGAACACTTCAGTCTCATTTGCTAATGGCTCCCTGCTTCCCTCAAGGAGCCCACCAAACGCTTTGCTTGGTCTTCTTCTTGTTCCTAATGTACTTATCAATGGATTTCTCTCTGTCTCTTGCTACTTCCATCTGGATTTTCCCTTCCTTCCTCACTTTGGCTCTGCACACTGGAGCTATTCCTTTTGTAACCTTCTTTTTGGAGGTGAGCTGCCCTTTCTCTTTTCTTTCTGGTGTTTAAGGTCTTTGAAGGAGCAGTCTGGGATGGAGCCATGCAGGTTTCCAGTGAGGATCTTCCTCTTCCACACACTGAAATTCCCTCCCCTTTCATTAGAGACAGATCTTACAGCTCTGTCCTAAACCTCCCTCCTGTAAGAATTCTGCTTTCCATCTGGGATTATTATTCCCTGTTTTCTCCAAGGGCACTGCTTTAAATTTGCAGATTTTCCTGGATTTTCTTTGGGATTGTGGATCAACACTTCCACAGCCACCTATTCCATTCTCCAGCTTTATGTCATGACTCAAACCCACTGAATCAGAATAAAAATCCAAGGTCTTCCCCCCTCTATCTACCATATGTGGCTTTAAGTATAAACATGGTGTGAGAGATTTTACTGGAAATACCAGATTTACTAGTTAATCTCAACAAAATTATGATATTTCTTATGTTTGAAACTTTTAAACAGCACCTAAAATCAAAACTCCTCCAGTTCACCACTCTGGTTTTTAAAAGTGGAACTCTCCCTCTGCCTGGTGCAAGCTTAAATGGGAAAAATATATCTCTAATTCCACAAATCCTCTCCAAACAAAAACGTGTGGGAAGTAAAGCAGTGTTTGGTTCACCAAATTCCCACATCCAGTGCAAGCAGATTTGCATTGTTGCCTTCTTTCCCCTTACATATTTCCCCTTTCTTCTTATTCCCTCCTTTATGTTGGTGGGATTAAGGCAAAAGGAAGACAAAATAATTTGCTGTAATGAGTCTTCAAAATTGCCATTTGAAAATAAACTTGTTTCACGCTGAAATCAGGAAATAACAACAGTGAACTCGCATTAAAATGAGTTTTCTGTGGGAAAAGTTTGCTTATATGTTATAAATTTCTTCACAACTATTTATTGTTGAGAATAATTGTCTATAAAATCATAAAAATACAGCCATGAAGCCCCAAATGAGAAGAGCAAAGGCATATAAAGACAGCCCACCGCTCAGGGGGATGATAAGAGGATAAAGAGTTTATACAGACAGCATTTGGGAGACCACCTTTATCCTGAGGGATAAGGGACAATGAAGACATCCCTGAAATATTTTAAACCCATTCTCTGTAGAATCAGAGGAGTTTTCTGCGCCACTTGATGGCTCCTGGGCAGGGAAGGCACCACTTGGAAGTGCTGATGGCACAGCTCCCTGGCTGGGGTGTAAATGAGAACAAATCCTCACAAAAATTGGAATATCTGTATTTTTTAGGCCCTTTTCTCTCCTGGTTGTCTCCCCACCACCAGCTGCACCCTCCAGGAATAGCCTGGTTTGAGGATTTACAAATACTTCATCCAGAGTCTTTAAATTTGGGCAAACTGTACTAATGCATCTGAATGCTCATGATAAACCTGACCTGAGGGTTAATCTATTTCAAAAAGCCTAAAGAAAGATCAATTTGCTCCTTAAAACTGCCACAGTAAAATGTAACACTGTATTTCCAACTTTTCTGGCAGTTAAAGGTTTTAGGAGTGAATTATTCAAGGCAATTCAGTGACACTGAACCCATTCAACTGTCCTGAAGTTCAAAATCCAAATTTTAGTATTATTCCTACAAAAACAGGCAAACGTCAGGACTTCTTAATTAAAAAAATTTAATTTTCTTACTTGATATTGGGGTACTGATGAGATGAACAGACCTGGAAAACACAGCAATTTTTTAATGTGATTTAAGTTCTGTTTCCACGCCTCTCATCACCCAAAACCCCAAACGGGGCAGAGCAACCTGAAAATCAAGGGGAAGCAGAAATCCCTCATGCTGAAAAATAAATATATCCAAAAACACACCTGAAGAAAGCGGGATTCAAACCTCAGACTTTCTCAAAACACAGCAAACCGAGGCAGCCTGGGTATTTTATTTAATATCCAGCCCCGTTCCAGCACGCCAAGGAAGAGGCGCTCGGTTCTGCTGGGTTTATTACGGCTTCACAAAGTGGGTTTTTTTTTTTTTTTTTTGACAGCAATTTTTTTCTGGGAATAACAACAGCGGTGTTTGGAGCAGGCTGTGAAGCAGAGGCCCAGGGTCCTTGGCCTCTCTGTTTACAGCCACGCTGCCACTTCTCATGTTGCCTGTGCAGCTCAGATGGGAATAGTCCAAAATGCACCAATACACATTTGTGCCTCCTCGGAACAGTTTTTCACACTGTTAGAGAGCATGCCAAGGTTTACACTTAGATTTTATTTTTCAGAGGTGCATAATTATAAAAAATTGCCTTCAGCCTCAGCTGCCCACACACAAGTGTACGTCCAGACACCTCGGGAAGCAATGAACCAAAGATGTTTGGCAGATATTCCGCTCTAGTTGTGACGAGGGGTTGCAGCAGCACAGGATATGGAGCTTTCCAGTTCTGCATCTGCACACAGAATTGGACAGAAAAGCCTATTTCCCACTCTCAAAAGCTGTGTTTCCTGCTGGAGCTGAACACTCCGCATTCCTCCCACTAACAAATATCTGAAAAATATTTATGCTTTTCCTTTGTTGCCGTCAGATTCCAGTGTCACATTCCCTTCCAATGTTTACCCATCCGAGGAACATGGGAAGCTTGAAATGAATTTTTTTTTCGGTGTCCAGTAATGCTAATCTGACATTTCTATTATTTCTGAGCAGCCCAAGTGATTTTGGGACGGAGCAGAATCTGCACCGAGCTGCTTGCAGGAAAAGCAGCATTTCCTGTGATATTATCAATCACGTTTTGCCCCAGAGCAACTGGAGTTGCCTCTTCAGAAGGTGCCACAAGCCAGCAGAGCTGGGACAGACCTAGAACACAGCACAACTTTCATTTTATAAAAAATTACCCATAACTCATTCTCTGATAGACCCTAAACGTGGAAATCCCCTCCTTTCACCTCCACAGCATCAGTTCTTGCACTTGGGAGGTCAAAGTCAATCACACTTCCAGAAAGAAATATTTTCTGACCCTCTGAGGGGAAGTTTCTCCCTACAGAGAAGTTTTGGAGCCTTCTGCACCTTCTCATTGTTACTACAGCACCTATTTTAACTAAAATAACCAAAGTCTCATTACAAGATGACATTAATATTTCTGGATTTTATATTTATATATATTTATATATATTTATATTTTTATTTATGCTGGTAATACATTTGAATAATGTCTGCCATTAAGGCAGTTCTGGCCACAAAGAGTTTAGGGTTATTAGTGCTTAATTTTAGACATCCAGGGGGCGAAAGAGTTTTTTCCTCTGGGGAAAGCCAACCTGGAATTCAATGTCTCACTCAGAGAAATGCAACAGAAAACACTATGGGGACTTGGCTGCACCTTCCAGAGTGTGGCCATTTGACTTAGGAAACCTGTTTGGTATCAGGTATTTCTGTACTGCAGTTATTTACCTGAAATCACCTCGCTCGTGGCAGGAGATAAATCTCATGCTGTGCTGAGGTCTCACGTGGCAGAAGAAACTCGACAGCAAATTTCAGACCACGCGACTTCATGCGACTCAAATAATCCTTAACCACACAACTGTGGAATTAACTGAAAGGAAATACAGGCTCCAGGCCTTCAGATGGGGCTCAACTATCAATCAGGACCTTGATGGAAAACTGTAAGTCCAAAATCCATGTGAAAAGCCCCAAAACTGGCTGTTCTGTATCGATGTGTGATGGAAATCAGGAGCCTGTGCTACAGAAGGTTCCTTGGTGGCTCCTCAGCCAAGGACGGCAGAAATCCACGTTGAATACTTGGTCAAGAAACCTCGTACTGGAGGATAAAGCCTCCAGTTATTTTTAGTCAATAAAAAGGGGGAAAAAAAAATACCCAAGTGTGCCTGACAAGGAGGGACTGGAAGTACCAGAGGATTTTGAGACGCTGAGACAGAAAGCTTCTTATTTCATTCAATTTGAGAGGTGAAGAGGGAACGGTGCCACAGTTTGGAGGCAAGAATAAAAATTCCATGAAATAGTCTCAGGAGACAACTGATAGCACTCATCCATAGTTGGTGACACTCTGACTCTTTCATGAAAAAGGCAATTTTGCTTCCCAGAAAAATATTCTGGCACTGGGGATTCAAGAGGACAAGGCTCTCAAGGCGATTTCTGACTTTCTAACCCATATTAATATCTACAGTTATCAAATCCAGAACTTCAAACTGTGACTTTGTAACAAAGAGGATTCTCAAAAAAATCACAAAAAGCTCTCTTTTGTTATGTATTTACAGCTGAAGAAATCTCATCCATTCAGCCAATTCTTTCCCAATAAAATCTGCTATTTTAATGCAGCTTAGCACAAAAGCCTTATCAGGAATGAAGTTGTATTATACACCTCAAACCTGTGTGAGCAGTTGAAGATACTCTGAAAATCATTTAAAATAACATTTGATTTTACAGAAACATTAATCAGCTAAAAAAATCCCTTATTTCAGCAGAGTGGGACAAAAAAATTGAGCAATGTTTTAGTTTCTAATGTAATGTCTAAATTCCTCCTTCATGGCATATTTTTGTTCATTTAACCAGGCGTTGTTTGTTTTTGAGAGATATAAAAGTGATCTTGAGTGTGGGACCTGGAACACCTGAAATTCCATCTCCCCTCTTTAAAAAGCAACCCTGAGGTGTACTGTAATTAAATAAACCCATCTCCCTAATGAAGGAGTGAGAGCAGAACACAGGGGAGATGCTCTGGAAAGGAGAAGTTGGTTTCTAAAAAAACTCACCATAAAACGCAAAAATTATCCCCGGACAAGCTGCCTGAAAAGAAAATTTCCCTCTTCCAAAGCAAGCACAAACACCCTCAAACTTTGGAAACCAGTTCCGCTTTTTTTTTTTTTTAAGAGGTAGGACTTTGCTGGTTTATTTTTCTGCTATTGGAAAGAGACGTAAAGAATGAAAGAAAATACAGAATGAACATTTCTTGAAAGAACGGAACGCGACTGGCAAAGGCAAACATTTAGTCTGGATTGAATTAATTTTGTATTGTAGCCTTTCGTACTTGTGAGGAAATTAATTCTGGGAACTACAAGATGAGAAGCCACTGGCTTGTTTCCAGCACCTCCTCACAGTCATCTGCTTGAAAATCAGCTTCAAAATTGCATATTTATTTTGGATGAATTACCAGTTCCTAGTGTTTTGAACAGCAAAGACAGAGAGCTAAAATATTGACATTAAAGACTAGACACCAGCAGAAGAAGTGCTAATTGTTTGCATGCAAAATTATTTTTTCCTAGAAAGAATAAACAGCAAGGAAAAAGGTGGTGGAGGTTTTGGAAATCACTCAAACTTCTGCCCAAAGAAATGGTTCAGCTTCTGAAACAAACTCTGGCCCACTCCCTGCCAAGGAATCGCTGTGAATTAGGTACTACAGGAGGGATTTGACTTCACAAACCAGCTCAGGAGTGAGCAGCTGGTTCAGGCCACTGGCACTGAGGAATTGGTTTTGTGAGACTCACATAACTGCTTGTCTGCACTGTGACTGGTGTCTCAACAGGAGCATGGGCTGATGATCTTAATGCCCAAATTTTAAACAAACATATTCATGCACAATGTATAAAATCAGTGTTTTAGCACATGAAAAGCTGATACACAACAGCCAGCTCAGCAATCATCAACAGCTTCACCAGTTTGTGTCGGGCCTGCCTGCCTGAGGACAGCCCTGGTGCAAGACAGACTCAGTGTCTTGAAGTGAATAAAATTTAATTCCTATCTCTGTAAACAGAATCACAAAATCCCAGACTGGTTTGGGTTAGAAGGGACCCCAAATCCCACCCAGTGCCACCCCTGCCATGGCAGGGACACCTCCCACTGCCCCAGGCTGCTCCAAGCCCCAATGTCCAGCCTGGCCTTGGGCACTGCCAGGGATCCAGGGGCAGCCACAGCTGCTCTGGGCACCCTGTGCCAGGGCCTGCCCACCCTCACAGGGAACAATTCCTTCCTAATGTCTAATGCAAACCTACCCTCCTTCACCTTATTGCCATTCCCCCAGTCCCAGCACCCCATGGCCCTGTGAGATGTCCCTCCCCAGCCATGCTGGGAGCCCCCTTTGGGCACGGGCAGGGTTTTATGGAGCTCATCCTTATCCAGCATCCCCCAACATCCAACATTATCAGCTGCACCTCAGCTCTGCCATCCCAGGCCCTCCCTGCTGAGCTGCAAGGTGAATTGAGCTGTTCCAGGCCTCAGCCTGACATTTCCTCCTCACTCCCAGCCCATCAAACCGTGGAAGTTCTGTTTGTTCCCGACGTGTTGGAGCAACGCCGGGGTTCAGGAACTTGTAATCTGCACCCAAACATTTTGCCTGCCTGGCAACAGCAAGGATTTCTATTTGCATGGTAATGAGACATTTTATTTGACAAGGTGTTGAAGGAAAAGATGCAATAATTTTAACAGTTGGGTGTTACACTTTAAACCCATTCAACGAATCTGAGAAAAAACACTGCTTCAATAGCAAACTTTATGGGAGTGGAGCGTGGAGCAGGAAAAGGGACCAAATACTAATGAAAAAGTAATCACAGCAGCCACCTGTATTCACTGAAATATTAAACTACACATTGCAAAGGCAAACTATTGTGTTCTGTTCCTCTGGATCTGTCTGCCATGCAGTAAGGGGAAGGCCCCAAAGACAGACAGACTGACCAGTAAGACAGACATGGTGAGATTTCCACCTCCCTTAACCCCAGACCAAAATGAACTTGGACTCTACCTCTAACCAAGATCCCCAACCTTGGCTTTAAATAATCTAATTAACCTGAAGTTTGCTATCCTCTCTCTTTTTCCCCCACTAAAAAAAGCAAACTTTCCTTTTATTTTAGAAAAACATCCTCATATTGAATCATCCATACTGTCAAAAATCTGATGTTATCTCTGACCTCAGACATGTAGCTTGAATAATGAGATAGGCATTTGACCAGATGATAAACAGAGATCTTGTTTCCTCTGCAAGGAAGCACCAAGAAATTCAACTGAGGCCACTGTAGCAGAGATGTTTGGATGGGTCAGAGTAATAAAAATCACATGGAGTCACCAAAAGAGTCACGGCACGGACAAATGATACGAAATGGTTTCCTAGATTGCAATTTAAAAGAGATGTACAATTATTAGGCAATTAGCTAACCCTCCTGTGTTATAGTGATATCCCCCAAATTAAACCACTGGTTTCCCAGGCACTCAGACCTCAAGCAGGTGGATGCTCAATCCCTGCCGTGGGGTTGGAGTGGTTCCTTGTGTGTTCAAGTCCAGGCTGGATGGGACTTGGAGCAACCTGGGATAGTGGAGAATTCATAGGATTGTATGCAGAAAATCCTAAAATTATTTGGGTTGGAAAGGACCCCAAAGCCCACCCAGTGCCACCCCTGCCATGGCAGGCACACCTCCCACTGTCCCAGGCTGCTCCAAGCCCCAGTGTCCAGCCTGGCCTTGGGCACTGCCAGGGATCCAGGGGCAGCCACAGCTGCTCTGGGCACCCTGTGCCAGGGCCTGCCCACCCTCCCAGGGAACAATTCCTGCCCAATATCCCACCTAACCTCTGGCAGTGGGAAACCATTCCCTCCTGTCTCATCCCTCCAGCCCTTGTAAATAAATCAGGGGCTACTTTGCACCCGATGTCATCGCACACACCAATACCTGCATGAACACCTCCACTCTGCCAAAACACCATAAATTTTGCTGTTTAGTGACAAACCCCATGAATTTGTCTTGTTAAGCCTCCTTTTGCCCTTTCCTCCATCGAGATCTTTTATTTTCAGAGTGAATCAGGGTCCCAGGAGCCCACTGCAGGAGGGAGGACGAGCGTGCAGCCAGAGGATGCCGCGATTAGGGAAATTTACCAAAATCAAGCCCCACTGTAGCAGAGCCTGGATCTCCCTGTATCACACCAGCCCCGTTATTTTGATTCATACGTTTCAAGTGAAGCAAACACCAGAAGCAATTTGTGTAATAATCCGACAGAAAGTTAAACAAGAGCGAGCAAGCTGCAGGAAATTCATCACGGCAGAACACGATGGCAAACAAGCGCGTCCCGAGGAGCGGCAGCCAGAGCTGCACACAACAATGAAACAGCAAGGAGGCATCCAGTGTGTACAAGAGGGGAAGCAGGGAGAGGGCAAGAAGCCAGACACATTCCACATGACATAAGTAAATAAATCAAAGGAAGTGAGATTAAAACCTGAAATAACTGGAGGAGGGGGAGAGCTATAGCACCTGCATTGAGGTGTCCGCCCCACGGAGATTAATATCACACAGGCTATGGAAAGGCTGATTTGTAGTGGCTGAGCAGGGGAAGGGAGAAAAACATTCACAGTTCAAAAGCAGAGAGTTAAAAAAAACTGCACCAGTGTCACTATTGCCTGGTTTTCAAACAGCAGTTTGAAACAGGATTGCTCAAAGCAGCTCATGCTAATTTGGATTTATAATAAATTTATATTTTGGTCTTGTTTTAAACTCTGGTTAAATAAGGCAAACGTAAAGCTGAACAGTTTGAAAACTGATTTTTTAATGTATGTTTTAAAAAGTTTTAATTTAAAAACTTTTAATTTTATCCTCTAATAGAAGATGACTCTGCTCATGGCAGTGGTTTGTAACAAAAGTTTTAAGGTCCTTTCCAACCCAAACCAGTTTGGGATTCCATAATTCTTTTCTATAATATTCCAGCTCCAGTTTTACTTTGCAAAACTTGTTGTAGACTTAGCAAAAACCAAACCAGTAAAGCCTTGGTTTTACTGGTTCTCTTATATTATTTTTCATTGTTTACCCAGTAAATTGAAGTTACAAATAAATATTAATTGGTCTTGGGCTGGGTGAGAATTTTGAGATGTATCAATATCACCAAGTCTTCAAATGCAAACCAAGTTCACTTTAAGCATCACAGCCTCATTCCAAACAGGAACAGCGGGAGTACAAAATTATATGAAACAGTGTTTTCAGAAATATTTAAGGCAGGCTGTGATATATTTTATATTTATATATATAATATTTCTGCCACTCGAGGCTCTGATGTAAAGGATGGAAGATAGAGGTTGTATTGCTTAACGTAGTTTGGAAGTTTTGGCCTTTCCATGATAAATTCTTCTCAATTTACCTGTAGCTGGGTCCACATTGCTAAAGTGAAGAAGGAGATAGTGAAAAAGAGAAGAACTTTTACTGTATTTCCTACAGTTTGGAGCAGAGCTACAGCACAGCTCAGGTCCAGGCCATTTCTATGTATTAAGTGGAGGAGATTAATGAGAGGCAAATATTGAAGGATAATGTAAATAAAGGCCAACCAAAACCATAGCCAAAGCCATCAAATGTTACTCTATAGACCTAATTTTGGCTATTTATAAATCACATTGAAAAAAAACCAAGTGGCTGTGATGGGATCTCACATTGGCACCACCACAGCAGCATCGAGGTGGCTGCTCCGTGGGTGGAGAAAACTGCTGCCTTTAGCAGTCCTGTATGAAACAGATTCCTTGCCACTAAAGTAATAGGCAAAACAGTCAAGAGAATAATTGTATGGAAAAATGTAAAAACTGCCAATCCTCTTTTCCCTCAGGTTTTCCAACCACCTGCCGGCAAACTGCATTAGAGGGGTTTTTCTTTCTTAAGTATAAGAGCCCTGTGAGAAATAAATTAAATAAATTCAAAGCACCCTCACAATTTCCTAGAGCATTTCCTGATGATGGGATTTCCACGTTAGAAAGTGGCACAAGTGCTTGTGCCACCCACTGGTCCCCTCTGTGTGTGTGTGGTGCTGGGGAGGCAGGTGAGTGCAGGTAACACACTGGGAGCTCCAGTTGCTCACCACAAAATTAATGAGCAGCTTTGGAGTAATAATTTGTAGACTTCACAGAGAACCAGGGAAGATTATAAATGCTGTTGACCTAGAAGGAGTAATAGAGAATTCAGTATTCAGTACTGAAGAACAATTTGTAAGGGAATAAAGTCCAGCCTGAGCCATGACTGCTGTCTGTTGACAGATGGCAGAGAAGCGTCTCCTCCATTCTCTCTCATTAAAATAATTATGGCAATGTATGTTAGACTCTCTTCAAGCCTGGCATTTTCACAGCACATACAGGGGCACCAGCGTTGTAGGAATAAGGTGAAATAATAATGGAAACACATCTCTGGCATGCAAAGGGCATTTGATATTAAACTTACCTGCTTCCAGAAATAACAGCAGGGAGAAATTTGTTACCTCGGAATAAATGAAATGGTTTCCCTTATTCTAACAGGAGGTTAATTAGAGCTCTCTGCTAACTTGAGAAACACGTCCCAAATCCAGATCAAGCCCCGGTTCGGCTGATGAGCCTCTGCCTTATGTAACTCCTCAGAACCAACCCTCTTTCTCCTTTATTTTTTTACCTTGGCTGCCAATTGCTCCCTGTAAAACTGCAAATCAGATGCAGTCCAGCCTGAAACTTCTTCCCAGCTGTCAAATAATAAAGTCTGGGAAACGGCGGGATGAGAGAATTTAGGTTACGGGAGAAATATTCCAGGTTCAAGCGCTTCTCTTGCACGGGCACTGCATTTGTGTCTGGTGCTCTGAGGGGGGGACTGGGAGGAGAAGAGAGTTAGCCCAGTTATCCCCTGTGCTGCTAATGACTCCGGCAGGTAGTTAGTGACACGAGTTAATTACCCAGCCCTGCGAGTCCCTGTCCCCACCACGATGCCCCGCGTGATGTCACGGTGAGCAAAAATTACCCGGTGTCAGCACTGCCCTGTGCTGCTCCTCGCTGCTGTTCTCCCCAATATGATTCACTTTCATTATTTATGAGACTTGTCTCACTAACCCTCAGCAACGTTCCAAATAATGATAGGAATCTGTCAGTGTAGGATTGTATTTCTCAAAACAATAACCACAGTTCCTGGAAATGTCAATATGTCAATTGAGGGTAACACATCTCTCAATAAACCAATATTTTGTAAAAACAAAACAAAATCTAAGGCAAAAAAAAAAAAAAAATCATGCACGGAAAACAGAAATTTGAGCTCCATGGAGCTCTTCTCTTGCAATGCCCAGCAGAGAAATTCCTGCTTCCTGCCAGATGGTGGAGACAGAAAGGCAAAATTTTGTTTTCCTCCAATTAAAAACTGTGAAACATTCAATATTTTAGCTCTTCATATTAATGAAATGCCATGAGGAAGGAGACGAGGGTCTTGACAGAAGTCAAAGAAGCCATGCTACAGCAAAAACCAAACTTAGTGACACAATGTGCAGAAAACTGAACCAAGGATGAATCAAGTCCTTGAGCAGTTCCATCCTGAACCCAATGATTTCAAAATTTGGAGCCAATCAAATGCATTTCTGCACCACTGCTGAAGTCACCCTTTCACACATCCGTGTTTTAGCCCAAGGCAAAAGTACAGAGGTGAAGATCAAATCCCCACCCTCAGTTTATTAGCTTTGCATTTCCATCCAAGCATCTCTTAGGTTCTTAGAGGCCAATGTCAATCGAATAAATTTTATTAACTATGTAGTTCTGAAAGCATTTCTGCACCTCTGTGAGATGTTTGTAGAACCTCAGACTGGTCTGGGTTGGAAGTGACCTTAAAGCTCATCCCATTTCCTCTCCTGCCATGGGCAGGGACACCTTCCACTACCCCAGGGTGCTCCAAGCCCTGCCCAACCTAGCCTTGGACACTTTTAGGTTACCGTTTTTTGGGGTTTTTTAAAAGTTTTTCCACTAAGGCTTTATCCCATCCAAGTTTTTGCCCATGAAAGAAAACCAGCGAAGTTTACAAAACACCACTTTGAGCACAAAAGGAAATGTGTGAAGAGTTTTCTCTGATGCAACAGCAGCATTAACATATGGGTAGGAAAACCTGAAGGTATTTCAGGTGATGCTTAAATTATCAGAAATTTAGAGAGCATTTGCCATGTCTGAAATCCCAGGATGTTGATATTTCTAATACCACAAGTGGAAACATCAAAAAAAAAAGTCAAAGGAAAGAAAAATAAAGTTCTACAAAACCGAAGTTCTACAGAAAAATGTATTGATTTGTTAGAGGAATGTTCTACTGAAAAGCAAAACTGTTCTAAAGCACAATACAAAGAATATTAAAAGCACTAAAATTTCTGTTTCCCACTGCAACGCTCACATCTGTGTGTTGGGAATAGGGAAAATACAGCCTATCTATTTTGAAGAATATAAATTTATCACAACAGCTGTAAATCCCCACCCCTGACACAAACTACAAATAACTATGCAGCCCTTCCCAACAAATCATCTTGAATTTAATCTTTCCAAACCCAAAGACCATCCTATTTGGCTAATACTGCACATCTTTCTCCACCACTTGCATGGGACTTTGGTCTGGAGTGATCCATTTATTCTGGAAAATTCCAACTTGTAGAGCAAAGATTATCAAAGCCGTGAGAGCTGATCTAAGAGAAAATTAAATAAACATACCGGCTTCACATGACACTACGTGCAGCACATAATGTTAAACAACAGGAGGTAAAAGTGCTAATTAAACAGTTTATATCCTTCAAAATGTACAATCTCCAATGATCAAGGAGCATGAATTAGGTAAGTAAATATGAGGGAGCCTGGAATGACAGCCTGACACTCCGGGAGCGTCCGCGGGGAGCGGCGCAGGGGTGACAGGGATCTGCCAAGCCACGGCACAGCCTCTCAAAGGGAGCTGCAGAAATCCCTGCCCTTGGGAAAATCAAAGACCAGGCTAAAGTGCACAACAGAGGATGTGGGCTGTCTTCATCCCTAACAGCACGAGCCTCTGATCACAAGGCAACAGCAATAATTGGGTGGTTTCTCAGCAGGCTTCACCACACGGTCCTGAGAGCCATCGACATTCCGGGGGCTCCTCCAGAGGCAGCAAAAAATGACAGAGGATATAAACATCAGAAGGCTACAGAGCTTGAGACATCAAGGGCTATAAACAACCAGGATGAGATGATTCCAGAGACAAAACAACTGGAAGAGCTCAGCCATTAAGGAGCACGTTCACTGTGTCACCACCAGCCCCGAGTGCCAGAGGGCCTCAGCAAGGACAGACACAATTTCTCACTGTGTCCTCCATTAGGAACAGGATAATGGGTTTGTGCTCTGTTGACCCAACTGGTCCAGAGACAGTCCTGACTCATGGCTTGTTGCTCACAGAAAGCTAGAAAATAAATCACAGAATAGAATACCCTGAGTTAGAAGGGATCCACAGCATGATCAAGTCTGACTCTGTTCAGGACAAGCCCAAAAATCACACCACGTGTCTGTGTTGTTTTTCCTATTCTCCATTTTCTTTTCTGTTCTTCAGGTGTCTCCTGTTGCTTCCTCTGATTAGAAGCACTTTTCCAGCTTTCCTCTAGAAACAATCTTTTCCCTAAAAAAGTGTCATCCTTGGCACTGCTGAGTCTGGATGAACCCAAGTCCATCACAATTACAGTGCTGGAAGTTTCACCTACCTTCCTACTTGCTCTGCTAAAATTTTGTATTACATTTGTTCATACATGTCAAATATTGACAAAGCCCCATTCCTACACCACTCTAATTATCCTGTCATCCCTCAAATACATCTCTGTTGCTTTCTCTTACACAATACTCCATCACCTGTTTTATTCCCATTTTCTCCACCTTCTCTTCCTCTCGTGGCCAACTCAAAGGCTTTAAACAACCAACCCCAGAACTGCTTGTCCCTGCATCTGCCCAAAAGTGTCACTTGTGCAATAGGAGCACCCAAACCACCCAGTCTTTGCCTCATCAACGTCCTGCTTTCAGCTGAGTGACCACACACCTTCCTGGGCCTGTGGAAACCCCCTGCCCCAGCTGCCTTCCAGTCTTGCAGGTGACAGCAGGTGAACCTTCTCTCCATCCTTCCACAACGGCCACATTTCAATACCAGCAAAGTGCAGTGGGCAAGAGACTGAACCAAACCCGCTGTTTGCTACTGAACTTGCAGCTTGCAGCTGCACTGACAAGATTTCACAAGTGACAGGAGCTGTATTTATCATATAAACAAATAGGAAGCCCCAAATGAGAGAATTAATCTCCCTCCTGCACATATGCTGCCTTCCCCAGCCCTGTACACACGCAGAGCATCGAGTTTGAACATGGGCTGGCACACCTATCAATCCACAGCAAACTTATCATAAAGCAATCAGAGCTTAATTAAAGGCAGAGAGAGGTCAATATGTTCATATGCAAGATGATTCACTATGATGTCACTTGGGTACAATCAATTAAAACGCACAGGATATTTTTTAAATGGGAAAACCTGAGTAGGGAGCCTGTTGTCTACCCAAAGGTTTTGCTATGCTTTAAAAGCTTCATTTAAATATTTTTTTTCGCCTTATTTATATGCACAAAAGTAACGGTTATATCAGATATTCATAGGTGATTTAGATGATTGATACCAATTTCTCTTCATAATATGACTAGCAAATAAAAAACACAGCGGTTCTCATATAAAAAAATAATGTGTGACAAGGTTTCCTAAAACATTTCTATTTTGGACCTCACAAGCTAAATTGCTTTTGCTGGCCCCTTCCACCTCTCAGCATGGTTGACAGACAAATTGATCGAAACATCGGAAAATAATATGCTTGCAAAATTTCTCTGGGTGAGTTTTCAGTCTTTTGAATTTTTCATACCAGAACAAAATGAAAGATTGCCTCCTTGATTTTTCCTCCATTATGCGTCCCCATCTTATGTACTACAGGAACATACAATACTTCAAATAGCAGCAATACATTGTAAACAAAATGTAGAACATTTTTCATAGAACACCCAAGCCGTGCGAAGTTAAAAGACTGGGTAGCAGGAATCTTTGCCCTGCAGATTATGTTGTTCAATTATAATGAATTCATACATTTGAAGTTGCCTTAGGGCCTCTCATTAGACTTAGGGGTGTTTATTACAGGAAATATTGCTTGTATCATTTAAGAAGCAAGAAGGCTGGATGATTTGATTAGAAATGTTGACAGTTGAGGTGTGTAAAAAATATGTCATTCACCCACATTTTCCCCCCACTTTAATATTAGGATCCTTCATTTTTTATGAATTCTTTAACCCGTTCCTCCCTTCCCTGCAGCCCACGGCACAACCTGTGCTCGGGATCGCTGGTTCTTCCCCAGGAGCTGCTCGTGTGCCACCACTCCATGTTTTCCACCTGGTACAGGAGGAGAACACAACCATCCCCATCCCCATCCCCATCCCCATCCCCATCCCCATCCCCATCCCCATCCCCATCCCCATCCCCATCCCATCCCATCCCATCCCCATCCCATCCCCATCCCCATCCCCATCCCCATCCCCATCCCCATCCCATCCCCATCCCCATCCCATCCCATCCCATCCCATCCCATCCCATCCCATCCCATCCCATCCCATCCCATCCCATCCCATCCCATCCCATCCCAGCCCATCCCATCCCATCCCCTCCCATCCCATCCCATCCCATCCCATCCCATCCCATCCCATCCCATCCCATCCCATCCCATCCCATCCCATCCCATCCCATCCCATCCCATCCCATCCCATCCCATCCCATCCCATCCCATCCCATCCCATCCCATCCCCATCCCTCCCAGGGCCTCATGCGTGGGCCGGGGCCGAGGATCCGCCCCGGCTCCCCCGGAACTGGGAATTATCCTTCCCACACATCATCCACTTCCACTGGCACCTCCTGGAATTTGAGTGTTTGCCTCTGCACTGCACAGCGAAGCCTGAGAAAGAGCTCCTCAGCTTTTGGGCCAAACCAAACCAGTCCTGACAGAATAACTCGATTTAAGGCAGCCAGCAACACTGATTAGGTGGAAGGGGGTGATCAGAAAGCTACAGGAGAAAATAAATAAAAATTATTGTTTGTTCCATAATTTTTTTGGGGTTTTTTTGTGGAAAATGGATCAGTATTTTCATATTCTTGAAGGGGAACATGCAGCACTTTTAATTCCTGTACTGGGCAAACTGAGCTCAGAATGTGCTTTAGATGATGAGTAATTCCAAGAAAAATCATTAATTTTTGGACAAGCTTTTGTAAAACCCACTAGTTCGAGTATTAACATCCCCGAACTTGCAGTAATTCTTACAACAGCTTGAATTCACGGAGTGGTTACTACTATTTTAGCAACTTTTATAATTATTATTTTACTAGTTTAGATTAGTGCATCCCTGAAAATGAGCATATGAAGCATGTATATAAAATAATGCACCAAAACCATTAAGTAATTATGAAGACTGCTAACTCAGGTAAAAAAAAAATCAGCTTCTGGGTCTACCTTGTTTATTATCTGTAGTTTGCCAAGCTCAAATTTGGCTTCCATTTTCCACACTAAGTTAAGCCAAAGAAATTTGAATTAAACACAGCTTTACTTTGAGAAATTTTAATAACTTCAAATGTGTATTTGAGCAGCAAACAAAGCTCTTACAGGTCCTTTAGACTTCAGATCTGATCACAGCACCATTTAAAAGGACTAATGATTAAAAAAAAAGGTATCAAAAGTGATGCATTTGCATATTTAAATTGTATTTATAGGTATTTAAAGGGAACCCAAGCAGTTGCAGAGGTGGGGACGTTCTTGTTAACAGAGAGTTAAAGAAACATCAATGGGGTTGAAAGTAATTAGGCTAAAATATGTGATGTATAATAACAATAATAAACTTGGAAAGATTTCTGACATGACCAGTAAGTGCTTTCCTCCTCCAAGGACCTGGTATTTGCCATTTCATCCTGTATGCAAAATATCACAGAATGGTGGCAGTTTGCAGCCAAATTTCATTTTCCTACCGCAAGTCAACACAAACTAAACTTAAAACTCATTTCAGTAGTAATTTGCATTTTTTCTGTTTAGTTTTTTGGCTGCTAACTAGACACACACAAATAGCTACTTCCATTGAAGCAGATGTTTTTAACAGATTATTTATATTTTTACTGCATTTATATCCTTTGCATCTCTCCTCCGAATAAAAATTTAATCACGTCTCTAAATGCTCCAGACAAAATTTCAATTTTTGATGATTATTTTATATTCAGGTGTAGAGCAGGGTCAGAAATTTGATTTCAAAGGGCAGGTCAGATGTGTTTAGGACTCACACCCTTTACATTAAGAGACTCCCCTCCCTCCCACAGGTCCAAAGCCCTTCCCAACTTGCTAATCTGCATTTAAAGACCCTTCCACCTCTTAAAACACTTAACTAAATACTTGAAGGTGTTAAACCCACAAGCTGCCTCCTATCTCCAAATATCTGCAGAACTAACAGTGGCGTTCCTAAGTTAGGAGCGACAAATACTGGAAAACCTCCACAATTTGGCTTCCATATCTCTGAATTGGTATTTCAGTGACAGATGTTTGTTGCGGCAAAAACCTCTGTCAGAACAAAATTAGGTGATCTATCATTTTAAGATATGGTCTTCATATACTGTTTACTCGAAGATATCACTTGCCTCAAGCCAATTTTGACCAAGAACATTTTGTGATATGGAAGTGATTTGTATATCATCATTTTTGTGATAAATGTAGCTCTTGAACACAAAATAACCCACTATTCCACAGTATTACAGTTAAAACTCCTTCCCCAGTAAATCTGTACTACTGCTTTTATTACTACAAAGATACTGTATCTCGACTTCAATGCATTTCCCATTTTTATTCACGGAATAGGCTTGCCTGGTTCCTCGTTTTTACATCAGGGAGCTTGGGCCTGGCCCCTGTTTCACAGCAGAGAGGCTCCTCCAGTTTTGGGGGGCGCAGGAGGAGCCCAGCACCCACCACAACACTCATTTTGTGTTTATTTCAGCAAACAGGGCCAGGGGAACACGAAGAGATGCAAAACGTCTTCCAAACAGTGCCCAAAGGCAGGGGCTGGCTAGTTGTTCGTGCACATCCAAAATTAACCATTTAATTTCACTATTTTAGGTGTCTCACCCCGATTTCAGGAGTCTCAAACCTTCTGGTTCATGGATGATGGGGATAAAGCAGCCATCTCCACCTCACCCCTTGTCCACAAGGGCAGGAAGGAGACAGGCCAACCAAAAAGGGCTAAAAAACCACCATGGAACAAAAAAGCTGAGACAAATCACAGGTGGAGGAGGATGAGACAGAACAAGGACATCCCAAGCGTCTGAGTAAACGCCACTGGACGTGAACAAACCACATTAAATGGGGGAGCAGAGGAGTTCCCACCACCTCTGCAGAGGTGTGACACCTTTCCAGGTGCACCTGTGAGCCTGTCAATTGATTTGGGACTAAAAAATTACTAAATAAGCCACTGAATAAGCATAATTTAGTAATGAGCTCGACCCATTGGAAGGTTTGGGTTAACCTAAGCCAAAGTCTTAGGGACAAGGGGCTCCAGGTTTAAATCCTTCCCAAAGGAGTGGCTGTGCCTCAACAGGTCCTGATTCTACCACATGAGGACCAACAGTCTGCAACCAAATATCCTTTATCCTTCATCCTGGAGCTGTGTGCACAGAGCTCAGCAGCAGGATGATTTCTGGGCTATTTAATGGCCAGGGCCCAACCTGCTGCTTGGTAAAGCTGGATAGTTATTCACCTGGAATTTTGCTGTGAGTATACATTGAGTATAAATTGATATAGCTTGAGTATAAATTGACAAACTGATCCCTCTCTTCAGAGCACCTTCCCTGGGATCACCCCCAATCTACACCAGGGCTTGGTCTGCAAAAATTCCTCCTCTGCTCACCTGCCATGCTCCTTTCCATATGGGAACAGTCCTGGCTTTAATCCATGGTCCTGGCTGGGAATATCAAGCATTTCCTTTGACAAATCTAAAAGGTACCTTCTGTTTTCCCTGGCTCCTGTCACATCTCACCTCCTTCCCTGCCCTTCCAGAGGAAAAAGGGCAGGCACTGGGCTGGGAATGCAGGAGAGGGGCTGATCAGGCAAAATGCCTCTTCCCAAATGGATAGGATTGGCAGTGGGAAAAGGGGGATCTTCCTGAGACTCACTGTTCACCAAGAGCAATGAGAAACTGCAGAACACTCAGGCCAAGGGACCAGATTTTGCCACTTTTTAGCATTAATTTCAGCACACAAACACAAGACTGATGCTGTTTTCGTCCAAGAGCAGAAGTTCAAACACTCAGAACACCCCATATTAAAAAAAATACTGATTTTTTAGAATTTGAGGCGGAAAATTGGTATTACAAGAGTATATTTACAAGCAGAATCCTCACTCTACATCAGTTTTGAAGTCTTCCCCCATGCAGGATTAGCCACAAACACACCATGCAAGAGGATCCTTTTGACAGCATAATTTCAGGGCTGCTGGTGCAATGTGAGCCAATTTTCCCTTCGTTTTCAAAGTTCACAGAAAAACGTGTATATTACATCCTCTGATCTTTTCACTTGTTGAGATCAATATGTGCAAGTCCTCACAAAAGGGAAATTCTCCTTCACAGCTGCTTTGTGGCTTAAATGAGAGAAATTACAGGTACAGAGCTCTAAAATCTGCCATGATGTGCAAAAATGAAGAATTTTGAAAGTAAATCTTAAAGCACGTGTTAAAGGCATGAAAGGAAACCTAAAGCTTTCACCAGAGAAAAAGGTGGGAATTTTTACTTCTCAGGGAGTTTTGACCACGGCTAGTTTGCCTCTGTCACAACTGTGGAAAACAACAATTATTTCTTCTTGCTGTTACATCAAAACCCCAACCAAGACACCAGGATTTGGCCTACAGCAACGCAGCCACTGAGAGGAATTTTTGCCAGGGTTCAATTTGCATGATAAACTGTTGTTAACAGATACCATCTGTTTTTAAATTTAGTAAAAGGGCCCATATTATACAGCTCATTACAAATATTAGTAACTCTTAGACAACGACTCTTGTAGAGTGTGGGTTGGAGCTAATGAAGTAGAAAGCTTAAACAACAAATCATTTACAAGTTTTTGTACAGTAGTTCTAATGGAGGGAGTTTATAATCAAAGGGAAATGTAATCACTTATGTTAAGCAATCCATGGACTTAGTCAATGTAGCACAAACAGCCATTATGCAAAATTATGACATTAAAGGGAAAAAGACTATTGCAGACTTTGCATTTTACAGTGTCTGCTCCACGGACTAACAACTTTGAGAGAATTAAACAGGTGAGGCCCCTCGCTTCCAGAACAGCATTTTTCCATCAAATATCCAAAAGATATTCAACCTGGCCTGAGATTTGCTGCCCTGAATTAGACCTGACACTGGTAACAAAGGGGATTCTGTAATGGACATGGGCTCTCACAATGCAGTGCATTAATGGGCATCATGGTGAACATAATCTGTCAGGAACGGTCACAATAAAGATGTTCCTCTGATTAATGTTCCACTAGGCCTGTGCTTAATAATTTATATAATTTGTATTAACTTTCAAATTGCCATCACTGTGGTGGACAAGGTAAAACACACAAACAATCCAATATAATAATTTTACCCAGCAAAACATTTTACGTGGCAATTAAAACTGCTGGGTTCATACAGGAGTAATCGTTCAGGATTTACAGAGATGAATTATTGTGAAGCAAAGCTGCATATTTAAACAACATAATAAGAAACTATTTCTAAGAGGTCATAAATACTTTATAAATTACATTAATATTGGTGTTTGGTATTACTGCATTTATATTCTTACAGACTGTGTATTTAAATATTACTCCCATAACAATGTATGATTCTATAAAATTAACAAACTTTTAAAATCCTGACAGTCTGCCTTATAAAAGTGTCGCCATTAATTTTTCTATACTTTGAATAAAGAAATAGTAATGTTACAGTAGTAAAAAATGGTCATTGCGCATTCCTTCACCTAATCCTTGTTTTTATACATGGAATTCAGCACATTGCACAGTGAGGATGGTGGGTATTGGTCAAGAATATCCTATGCTATCCTATCAGGATGATTAATGAAGGCACCTTTTTCACAGAATGTCAGACTCTGCCTTTTTAACAACTGACCTTTCATAGAATACTACTGAACTCATAATTCCACTTTTGTTCAGTTTCTTATTAGTGGAGTTAAAATTAATACTTATGGGAATGATGGCTAAGGTGATGCACAGTAAATCTTAGAGCACATCAACCTTCTGCACCGACTACCAAAGGAATAGCACCTGCATTTGTCTACTTCAATAGCATAAGTATTCTAGTAAAACTCTGTGTCCTTTTAAAAGACAAATTAGGTCAATATTCAACCCTCTTTCAAGCACAAAGCTGTACATATGGAGAGAGAGACCTGCAAAGTTCAGAATCCTCACAAAACAGTTCCTACTGTACACAGAGGGGGTGTTCATCCTGCTGCACTGCTGGATACTTCCAGGAGCACAGGGACATTCTCAGGAGACATTTCAGCCACACAGCCTGGGAGCCACAGGGACTCATTCCCAGCATGGCCACGTGCAGCTCCATGCCCTAAAAGACACATCCTACAGTCAGGACAAACAGCCCTGTGCTGTGCCAGCACAAGGATTTTGGGGAGGTCACCCATGTGATGAAGATGATCCTATTTTCCAAACCACTACACCAGACTGTTGTCCTAGGGGAACAAAGGCCCCGTTTCTTCGAGGTGTTTCACACCCACCTCGCTGCTGCTGTGGTGTCACACACTAACTGCTCATTTACTGCCACCCCAGAACGCCAACAATTAATGTGGCATGAGCAAACTCCCAGTGTCACATGAGTGTCAGACACAGCACCGTGCTCAGGTGTCCCCTGCAGGGGACAGGACAGGACTCCACAGGTCCCCTCTCCTCCAGGATTGCCATCACCCCCCATCCACCCTCCCAGCCCATCACAAAGGCTGCACCAGCCAGGGCTGGGCTCCAGCTCCCTGTGACAGACCTCTGCTGCCACTGCTCCCTCCCTGCAATGCCCCATCACTTCCCTCTCCCTGAAGTTGTTTCAGCTCCCCTACAGTCTCCTCTCAGTCCCCTGATGAAGACAGGAGATGAAGGCTGACCACAGACACCTCCAGCCTGTTGCTGCTGACACACCTCCAGGGACAGAGGCACCCAGGGATGCTCACACTGCCCCAAGGGAATTCCACACGGATTGGAACAGGTCTGGTACCAGGTACCACAGCAGTGCTGGCTGGACCAAGACTGTGCTGCCCAGGGAGATGTGGGGCTGCTGCTCCATTTCTCAGGGCTCTTGTGCCATTCCTGCACCACTCGCTGCTCCTCAGAAACCCTGGCTGCTTCTAAGCACAACTCACACAGTTCTGGGTTGAGATTAGAGGTTAGGAAGAAATCCTTCCCTGTGGGGTGGGCAGGCCCTGGCACAGGGTGCCCAGAGCAGCTGTGGCTGCCCCTGGATCCCTGGCAGTGTCCAAGGCCAGGCTGGATGGGGTTTGGAGCAGCCTGGGATAGCAGAAGGTGTCCCTCCTGCCCATGGATGAGCTTTCAGGTCCCCAACAACCCAAATCAATCTGGGATTCTGATTCTAAGATGCCTGAGCAAAAGCAGCTCAAATAAAACACACTGGAATGTGTTTAGTTACAGGTGCACACTAAAAAAGCATATGAGCTTAAATCTTCAGTAAGGACATTCATTAACACAACTGGCTGTATTTTTATGCCTTTTTAAAACCCTGCCATCAACTCTTTTCCCTCATCATTACACATTAACATTCCTAAACCCCGAAGCCAGAAGCTCCAGACAGTTTCCTACCCTTGAAGGTATTTTAAGACGATAAAGATGGGAAACTTTTTATTGGAACATGAAGATCAAAATCCACGCTCCGGCAGCGTTGGAGCTGATGTCAAACACTTAAGACCTCACACAACTGGCAGCAATTCTGTTGTAAAACGTGCAATAACAGCAGCAAACTGCAGCTTAATTTTTCTCTACGCATTCATTGGCATTCATGTGAGGTCCATTCACATCCATTACAAGGGAAGGCATCTGCATTATGGCTAAATATTGCATCTTGCAAACAGAGCAGCGTTCGTGCTGCTTCAGCCCTTGCAAACCAAAGAGGGTTCACCCTAAATGAGGCTTTCTAGAACAAAGCTAGAGGACACTGGATGGATTTCAACCTCCCCTTGGAGCTCAGGGTTTTTTTGTGAGGTCAACTGTGGCATAATTTAACTGTTCCATTACTGCAGACTTGAAAGCTGCTCTATGACTGGAGACCTCCAGCCATGCATTACATTAATATCTAATACCTATAGCTTGAAAAATAAACTCCTCCAAAAATATTTTTTTTTTCTGGAATCAATTTTACTCCTATACTAAAAGAAAAAAAATATTTCCTTCTCCTTTCAGGTTCCAGAAATGCCTTCACACCAGGAGAAGGACGGGTGTTTTCCCTGCACAACAAACAACATTTCACAACTTGATCATGGTTGAACATGCAGAAGTTGCCAGAGAAAAGAATCACCTCTGAAAAGCAGGAAAAATGTACTGAAATAATGAGTCATGTTCACTGGAGATGGGAAGCCATTCCTTAACAAGACTCCCAATTTAGAAGTGCTGGGTGAATAAAAAGGTATTTCCCAATTAATGTTCACAGATGTGTCTTCTGCAGCCCAAAACAAAGCAGACCTTCCAATTCTGCCAGTGCCACTCTGACAGAGCCTGCAGTTGTGTGAGTTAGAGTTCCCCTGGTCATAAATCATCCTAATTACTATGGAATTTTGATAACAAAGTGATAGACCTGAAAGAAATGTAAGGAGTGAAGACAAAGTTACAATGTGAATGCAGACAGAGCAAAAAGGTAATTCAAAAAAGTGGCAGAACCAATAGGAGTTATTTCATTATTTCTGCAATGATAATACACAATAAATTAGTAAGTAAGTGCTCATTCTAATGGTTCTTTTCAAGAGATCCATAGAACTAAGAATTAAGATGCAGCAAGCTTTTGGAATAAATACCAATAAGCAACACAATAATTCAGCAATACCTTCAGTGATCCAGCAGCTAAAGCCAACCCAAAGCAGCCCTTCATTGCCACTCCTGTACAAGTTACAAATACCA
Source organism: Monarcha castaneiventris obscurior (assembly GCA_026261815.1). Lineage (NCBI taxonomy): Eukaryota > Metazoa > Chordata > Aves > Passeriformes > Monarchidae > Monarcha > Monarcha castaneiventris. Next base: position 1,378,642 of record JAMPIT010000886.1, read on the forward strand.
AACAACAACAACAACAACAACAAAATCAGCAAATCTTTAGTCCTTAAAATCCCTAAAAGTGACTGGGTGACACTGCTTTCAAAGTGTGAAATTTTACTGTACATGCAATTTTGTAGCCTGTGAAAGAATTCAATATTCCTGATCCACATCAGAGGGGAGCTCAGTCTGCCTCATCCCAGATGTGAACACAGCGCTACCAGCAAGTAAAAAGTGTTTATGAAGAATGTATATTTTTGTTTTCCTTCAGCTTCCTTATACCTAGGGGTTATTTTTTTGGCCACTTGACATCTTTTTACCGTGATTTATCCTCACTTCAGACAACAGATTCCTTGCTCATTTTCAAATTACCTGCACGCGCTGGCAATCACACCTATCAGGAAGGTTTTTTGTTCCTGTCTGCTTTTGTTATTGCTGCAAGTCCTAGGAAAAAGGATTCCAAGACGTATTTCCCAGAACAGGCAGGAAGCGGGACACGCTACCACAGCCCTGAGGATATCCTCTGTTCCACACTGGGACATAAATCTCAGAGCCCAGAGGATATCTGCACAAATGAGGAGCATCTGGACAAGCTCAGAGGCACGAGCAATATTACCCAGCCTGCAGAGAACTTGTGACCCACAGGAGCTGAGAGGTGATCCCGACCATGCCCAATGGGAATCACAACCAACACCCCAGTGGAGGAAAATGGGATCTGGCTTAACACAACCCGAGCAGCAAAGGCAGAAAAACCTCCAAAAATATTCAAGAAATCAATGAAACCCCCAGAAACTACTGTATCCACCTTGGTCCCTGCCACCATCAGCCAAAGTTAAGAAAGAAGTTAAAAAGTTAAAGAAAACCAGGCTGTTTCAAAGAATTCAGGTAGAGGTGGAGAGAGCCAAGACAGTCCCTGGTGCAATGAGCAGGTCAGTGTGGGCTTTGGAATTTCAGAGGTACAAACAGGAGACATTTTCTACATTCTTCAGGTGTCCATTTAAAATGAGAACAAACTCTTCTCAGAGGTGAAGAACATTCAGGAGCGTGAAGAATGACTATTTCCAAATTATTGAGGTATTACAGCTCAAATTGCCTTAATAGGAGCTGATTTATATTTATGGCCAAGTTTCATACAGCCTTTAAACTTTCCACAACTCCTCCCCCAAGTCAGATCATTGAACTTGAAGACTTTAAAAAATAAGGCAGGAAATATTCTCCATCCTCCTTTGTCCTTATATCCAGCCATCTACACACCAGGATGTTTCTGCATTTACCCAGCTGAAAGGTTTTGGTCAGCACAGCTGTATTTTATGCATTAATAAAATCAAAGAATCACAGAATTGCTAAGGTTGGAAAAGACCTTTAAGATCACTGAATCCAACCATGCTCACCTTTAAACCATGTCCTCAAATGCCACATCCATGTGGTTTTCAAACACTTCCAGGGATGGTGATTCCATGGTTTCCTACAGCATCCCCCTACCACAGGGGCTGTGTCAAGGGACCATCCAGCCCTTGGTGTCCTTCCATGATGCTTCATGCACCAATTAATGCAGAGCTCTCTTGGCCATGAGTGCTCCTAGGGAGCACCAGGAATGCTTTTTCTGTTCCCACCCAAGATCCACCACTCCTTCAGGGAGACAACCCCGATCCCACTTTTAGGAACAATCCAGATATTTCCTATTGGAGCAGGAGGACTGTAAGAGCATTTGTCTTAAAGAGAACTTTCAAGGCCTTTCAGTGATTTCAATACCTAAAGGAAAAAACTTGGAATGTCGGTTTATCACCCAGGTAAACAATCTGGAGGGACAATCTGTAGATACTAAATTTTACTAAGGTAGGCAGCCTACCAGCTTGGTCCTGAAACACATCAAGACATTTACTAGTGTGGGTGCACGAATGTGGAAAAACCTCATCTTTTTGAACATTTTCCCTCCAATTCTGGACATGCTTTCCAGCAGGAGTAGAAGGCTGCCAGCATTTTTCCAGCTAAAACTCAGTCAGTGAGCACTGGACACCACTGCTGTCCACAGGAGCCACCCTGGCAGGGCCTGCCCAGCACCCCCACGATCAGATCCGTGTGTGTGTGCACATTTTAAAGCAGCAGCTGCACGAGAGCACCTATGAAACAATAAACTGCTGCACCCTCGCAGGCTGTGACACTGATGGAGCATCGCCAGCAGCAGGATACACACAGAGGCTGTTCATCATCATCACCTGAGCACAAGCAAAACCCAACTGTGGGATGACAAAACCAGGGGGACGTGCATCAATAAAGCACAGGAAAAACAAATGACAGGAAAACAACTGACTGGGAACCTAAAGGACAAAGTTTCTAACTTAATCTCATTATTTCTTGCTCTGAGCTGGCAGAAGCAAAGTCCTCTGCCACAGCCTGCAGACAATCCTGACTTCGTGTCTAAATCTACATTATGGTGATAATAACAGGAAGATAAAACACAATTTAAAAATCTATTAGAACAAGTGACAATTTACATACCAGCAGCCTACAGCAATAAGTCCCTCAAAGGTCAAAATTAACCAAACAAATTGAGAAATGCTCCAAACCTCATCTGATCAGCTGACCACGACAGTTATTCAGAAATTGAGAAGCAATCAAAAAGTTTTTATCACCAGCAAGTGCCCCTTTTAATAAGCAACAAGGCAACTATGAGTATTTATCACTTGAAGGATTTATGTGCACTAAACAACTTTAAATTCTTTAAAAGCCAACAGGAATTTATTTCTGCTTACCCAGAATCAGGGAGAACCAGCAAAGAAGAGCTGGTGGGGTTGATCTGCAAGAGATCCATCCTTGGAATTGTTTTCATTGAATGAGTAATCATTTTAAGGAGTTTGGGAAGGTTAAGTTTAAATAAGGTAAATACTGCAGGCTCCAATAAAACCATCCCAACCCTGGATGGATGGAACAGCTCCTGTTTATTCCTGGTGAAGAGAAGACAACTCCCCATCCCAGAGAGAGGCACCTCACATGACTGCCAATCTGATCAGACTCTGAACACTCTGATAGAAAATGAGAAATGAGATGTGAGATGGAAACCAGCACTAAATGTTTAATATGATCAGCAATTCACAATTATTTCTTAAGTGTCTTTTCCCCAATAACTTTTTCCACTGCATGATCTTAGTGAGAAGATAATGTGAGATGCTGCTTTTGAATAAGTTATACATTTCCCCTTGCATTGCTTGAACCTCACAATGCCACTATTATTAATATTTTTCCTCCACAAAACAGCAGTAGCCTTCCAAAGAAGAAGTCCTTGACCAAAATATCAGAGGATATTAAACTGAGAAGTGATCTACTGATGCAAATCATTAAATCTATTTGCATTTGCTTACTGAACCCTAACACAGAAATTAAACTACATAGTGTGGGAAAAGAGCTGGTTTTGCATGGTTAAAAGGAGACATCTTGGAAGATCCGAGCTCTATGTCATTAATTTTCCTTCTTCCCCTCATTAACAAGTAAAATGTTTTCACTGCTTGAAAAGTTTTAATAAATAGGAAAAAGCAGGGCAGCTGACATAAGTTTTTAATGTAATATACAAGAGCTTTTAATATTTTTACATATATTAATGTAAAAGCTAAAAATAAATGTTAAAAGGTTACATTTGTGAAGAAAGAAAAATGGCATTTACAGTTACAGGGTAAGGTTTTAGAGTTTAACTCTTTCTCTCCCAGCATGGGGTTGTGAGGAGCATTTGCCATTTCCCTGGAAATCCCTGGCAGTGCAGAGATGAGCCACTGCAGAAGCAGCCGGGGGTTAAGGACACACATTCCCTCCCAGCTCTGAGCTCCAGGCTGATTTACTGGGCTTTGTCCTACCAAGTCTTAAATTCTTTTTATAGAAGGAATTACGGGAGGCATTTTAAGAACAGCCATAATTAGCACAAGCACTGGCAGGGTGAGATCTTTGAGTTTCACTGAAATGTGGGAGCCAAAGTGGCCAGGGAAGACGAGGAACTGCAGCTGCCAAGTCCAGCTGGAACTGGGGAAAACCATCCAACATTGAAAAGCCAAAGGCATCTGGGATGCATCACAGGGAATGTGACCAGCAGCTCGGGGGAGAGGATTGTTCCTCTCTCCCTTTGAGAGCCCTGGAGAATCGTGTCCAGCTCTGGGCTCCTCAGCATGAGAAGGACGTGGAGCTGCTGGAGAAATCCAGAGGAGGCCATGGAGCTGCTCCAAGGGCTGGAGCCCCTCTGGAGCCAGGCTGGGAGAGCTGGGGGTGCTCACCTGGAGAGGAGAAGGCTCCAGGGAGAGCTCAGAGCCCCTGGCAGGGCCTAAAGGGGCTCCAGGAGAGCTGGAGAGGGACTGGGGACAAGGGATGGAGGGACAGGACACAGGGAATGGCCTTAAGCTGGAAGTGGGGAGATGTAGATGGGATATTGGGCAGGAATTGCTCCCTGGGAGGGTGGGCAGGCCCTGGCACAGGGTGCCCAGAGCAGCTGTGGCTGCCCCTGGATCCCTGGCAGTGCCCAAGGCCAGGCTGGACATTGGGGCTTGGAGCAGCCTGGGACAGTGGGAGGTGTCCCTGCCATGGCAGGGGTGGCACTGGGTGGGCTTTGGGGTCCCTTCCACCCAAACCATTCCATGATTTCTACTGGCTCCTGGCACTGATCTGATGTTTTCAAGCCTCGAATATTAACACGGACAGTGACGTGCCTGAACACCCAAAGCCCAGTTGCAGTGTGCAGAGCACGAAGCTTTGCTGCTCAGCTGGGGTGTGTGTGCAGCCCTCATGGCTGGCCGAGACTCCTAAACCAAGACATGCTGTAACAGCCCAGTGATCACGTTTTACAGTGCTGATATTTTAAAATGGCAAAAATAACAGCAAACTGTATTAGATAATATAACTTGTGCAGACACCCACTTGAAAATACCACAAATATGACTCTTTTTTTTCTAGTGTGGAAGATGTAGAGCTGTAATAGTGCTGAAAAATTATTCCACTGAAGAGGAGTGTGAGAATTTGTCTATGCAGCATCATCTCCTCAAGAAATTTCACAGAAAATAAATCCTTCCTGATGCCCTGCCCTGTGTTGTGCCACAGATACAGTGCCTGGTGTGTCTTTACTAACGCCAGGGGTAATTCAGGCCAGGAGTGGAACCTTTCCACTTCTTGTGCCAGAGGTAGATTAATGCAGTGGAGCATTTTCCCATTGCAAATCCTTGCTATAAGGATGGGAAAATGGGCTGCATAATAACATGGATTATGTCTCTATTACGTACCAGAATTAGGGGGTGTTTTAAATATTGCAACTCCTCATCTTGGGTTTCTTCCCTGGCTTCTGGGGTCCTCAAAATATTTAGATGCATAGATAATGCTGGGAATAATTTAAAGCCACAGAGGTATTTTTGGATTAAACAGAGGGCTGTGAGCACAGACACACCTGGGTCTGGATAAGAGGAACCCTTCCTGCAGCTCTCCTTGAGGCAGAGAACTGAACCACAGAAGTGTTTCACTGACAGTGCCTGTAACAGCAGCCCAGAGAGCCTGGACTTCCAAATGCTGTGATGGGAGCCATGTGCAGGGTTTGAGGAGAACCAGGACTGCAGGGGTTTGTAAAAACACACATGGTTTGGGTTGGAAGGGACCCGAAAGCCCACCCAGTGCCAGCCCTGCCATGGCAGGGACACCTCCCACTGTCCCAGGCTGCTCCAAGCCCCAATGTCCAGCCTGGCCTTGGGCACTGCCAGGGATCCAGGGGCAGCCACAGCTGCTCTGGGCACCCTGTGCCAGGGCCTGCCCACCCTCCCAGGGAACAATTCCTGCCCAAGATCCCATCTACATCTCCCCACTTTCAGCTTAAGGCCATTCCCTGTGTCCTGTCCCTCCATCCCTTGTCCCCAGTCCCTCTCCAGCTCTCCTGGAGCCCCTCCAGGCCCTGTGAGGCCCCAGTGAGGTCACCCCAAAGCTTCTCCTCTCCAGGCTGAACACCCCCAGCTCTCCCAGCCTTTGCTCCCAGCAGAGCTGCTCCATCCCTCGGATCCTTTGGGCTCCAGCAGCTCCAGGTCCTTGCTGTGCTGGGCCAGGGCTGGGGCAGCTCTGCAGGTGGGGGCTCCCCTGGGCACAGGGGGTCTCTGGGCTGTGAGTGACCGTGGCCAGCTCATGGCCAGCCTCTCATCCACCAAAAAATCTGAACTTTTATTTTTTTACACTGAGCTCTCAAAGGCTTCTCTGCCAAGATTGCAGGAGAAAACCACAACTGAAGACTTGCAAAACCCACTCCTATTTGAATCCTGCAATGCTGCCTTTGACAGATAATAGAAATGCAGCCGTGCTGTCAGGGAAAATAACACAGCTAAAGTCTAGTATTGATTACAGTGGAGTTGCTCAAGATTCGCTTCAGCTTCAGTGAGAGAGAAACGTGGGTTTTGCTAATCATGCAGAATTAATTCAGCAGCCAGACCTGACAGTAAAACTTTGCCCACAAACCATTTCTAAAACCATCTGAAACCACATCTTTGAGCTGTACTAAATGTCAGGCTAAACTCTAAAAACACGCAGGAAGTTATTTTGTTCAAGTTTTGGAAACACCACTTCCAATAAGAAGTTTTCTTAGCTTGATGCAGCATAAACAATCTGTAGCATCTCCACAAGAAACTATGAAAAAACCCTAGCCCAGTTTATTTTTAATAAAAGGAGGACTATGCTATATAATAACTCTTCCTGCCACATCCATTGAATCTGCTGAAATAAAGATTGATGCCTGGATATTTGTAGAGACTTCTACCAGAGAAGGTAATATTTCTTTTTTCCTTTCTTTCCTATTTTTTAAAATATACTTTCCTGTTATTTTGATGTAATTTGAAGTAACAAGCATCATCTCCCTATTACCCAGGCATCTGCATGTTTTGTTTCCAAGACAAGTGGCAGAAAACTCAATGAGATTTGTGAGAGCTTTGTGCCACAAGTTAAAAGATACTCGGAAATGAAAGGTTTTGAAAGAGAAACATGTATGAGAGTGATCTTCTGGTGGTGACTGCTGCACACAGACACCACAAACAGGTTCTCACTTTGCTCATCAACATAAAACCAATGTTGTCAGCACTGTGAGGGGCTAAGAGGCTAAAATCCCACATGGATTTGAACAAGCATCACCCAGAAGAACCAGGTGATCTCCAAGCCAAAGCAGCACCTTGAAGGTTTTGGGAACAAGGAACCTCAGAAGTAAAGAAGAGCTGGAGTGGTTGCTGGGCTTATCCACGGTCATTGGTGTTTTAACACAGAATCCTGGAATTGTTAATGCTGGAGAAGACCTTCAAGATCACCAAATCCAACCATCAACCAGCACCACCAACCCTGTCCTCAAGCTGCCACCCACCCAGGGATGGGGACTCCAACACCTCCCTGGCAGCCCCTGCCAATGCTTTACAACCCTTTCCATGGCAAGTTTTTTCTTAAGTTTCCATCTATCCCTCCCCTGGCCCAGGCTGAGGCCGTTCCCTCTCCTCCTGTCCCTGTTCCCTGGGAGCAGAGCCCGACCCCCCCGGCTGCCCCCTCCTGTCAGGGACTTGTGCAGAGCCACAAGGTCCCCCTGAGCCTCCTTTTCTCCAGCCTGAGCCCCTTTCCCAGCTCCCTCAGGAATTCTCCAGCCCCTTCCCAGCTCCCTCAGGAATTCTCCAGCCCCTTCCCAGCTCCCTCAGGAATTCTCCAGCCCCTTCCCAGCTCCGTTCCCTTCTCTGCACAACCTTTCCTTTCCCTAATCCCACTCTCCATTTGAGCTCATCCCAAGCCCAGTAACCTCTTCACTCCATGTTCTCTGGCTCATTCCGGTTTTATCCTGCACCATTTTAATTAGAAAATCTCTGCTTTTACGCAACGGTTTCAAGGAAGAATTGAAGGAGGAAGAGTGGAGCCTCTTCCAAGCCACACTGCCAATAATCCTCTACTCACGTAAGTCACGTCAGATGTTCATGGTAAAGCAGGAATCTCTTCCAAGCAGCAGAGCAGCCACACCCCTACCTCCTTCAGTGGGTTTTTACTGTGCCCCTGAGCTCCACTAAGTTTCTAAGCCTTGGCGGATGCTCACTGGAAAAATAGGAGGAGTGGCACTCTCCCAAATGCCTCCCACTTGTGGCATCAAAGTGAGATATCACTCACAGTAAATTTTACAGTATGAGGAATGAAACAGTTAGCAAAGTTGACATTTAAACCATCACCACTGGCTATGATTAAATACCTCAGAGATGAGCAGAGTGGTTCACACCTCTCCAAGTTATTGTTCTAGGCTCTTATCAGACTCCCTGCCCCGCTGCTTGCACACACTTGAGATTTTCCTTCAATCCCTAATAGCTGGAAACCTGCTTAAACTGAGATTCTGGAGAGTTTCTGATAATGTTACAGTGGCAGAGAGAGATTGACTGAAACCCTGGAGAACCCCTTGAACTGCAGATTCACCCTAAAAGGTTTAGGCAGATTAACAACACAGGAAGGGCCAAACTGGCTCCTTGTTCCTCCTCCTCTGATCTCTCTCAGTAAGATGGAGGGGAATGAAACACTAAAGAAAATTTCAAATAACCTGCAGGGGACACAGAGGGCAGATGGGATCACACTGCTTCTGGAAGAGCACAAAGGGAAGTCTGGGTGTATTCCTGAAGCACCAGGAAAATGCAGGCTTTGATCATCCAAGCACAGCGAGCCAGGCTGCCCAACTTTCCTTCCCAGACGTGCAGGAAGCACCCAACACCTTCCCTGCAGTCTCCCAAACCCCAGTTTACGTTCACACTGATGCCTTCTTCAGCCACCTAGAAACAGAGACCAGACAAGAGGAAGGGAATAAAGATAGGTATTTATTTGAAGGCCTTCAAGGCACACCCTGGGGGAGCCAGAGGCTGCCTGCAAAAATGGACCCCAAGATGGACCCCAGGTCACGAGTTCTTCACACCTTTATAGGTTTGGTTCATTTGCATACCACGGTTAATTCTCCAATTAAAGCCCCAGTTTAATGATGTAATTCCCCTCAGCTTGCTCCCCCCTTAGAGGCTTTGGGTTACACATTTTGGGCCTAGAAGAGCCTGGCTGTCCTTGGAGGCAAAGCCTGGAGAGGCTTTGTTGTGTCTGCCCAGCACGAGAGAGCAGAAATTACAGGCTACAAGGAATTTCAGAGTTACACTCTAAGCAGTACAGAATTTGAAAAATATAAAAGTTAAAACCTAAGGCATCAACACCAGCCAACACAAAACTCCCCAGTCCATGGAGCAGGAGCAGACCTGCGGGTGCTGTCTCCTGCAGGAGGTGGGAGCTCAGGCTCCTCTGCAAGCTCGAGCTGCTCCCACACCCCAGCAGCCCCAGGCTGCAGGAGCAGGAGCCCAGAGCCAGGAGGGGCTGTCCCCAAATCATCCCCACCTTGGGATGTCCCATCCAAGGATGGCAGCGACAGACCACAGCTGCTCAGCTGAGCTTTTCAAAGGAAAACTTAATTTTTGGTGACATCCTCAACTCCCAAGGTGAATAAATAACATCCCACATTAGGGCCACGAGCATCCCCTGGGATCTGTGCCCACCCTTCACATGGCAAATTTAACTTCCATGTCACACACACCCATCAGGAGGAGGATGGTGTTCACCCCGCCATGCCCAACAGGATTTTCCAACCACACACTGGAAGCTGCTTAGTTTCTCTCAAAACTTGTGTTCTCCCAAGAACCTGTGTTCTCTCAAAACATGTCCTACCACAGCCCTTTTACTAAAACCCTCTAATTCCCACCGTGTTTCCCTGCCCCAGCACACGTGCAGCCCAGAGAACCCCTGCCCCACGCTGACCAGGCAGGGAGCTGGGAAAACCAGGGTGGTTTTCCTGAGGGAAAAGGGAATTCCTGAGAGAATCTGCATTTTTGCAACGCAGAAACTGCTCCCTGCTGCCATCCCAAAGCCAAGCCAACAGCCCCCGTTTCCAAGGCATCCTGGGTTGAAACTATCCAGCAGAGGCAAAGCCATGGTTTGTGTCCCTGCCCACGGGATCCCCTGCTCACACAGGGGACAATTTCCCTCTCCACCTCTGGAATGAGACAAAGCTGCTCAAAACAGAGTCACCCTGGGGTGGGACCACCACAGCTCACAGCAGAACAACAAAACAACTAATTCTGAAACTCCAAAGCTGCTGAAGACACTTACAAGTCCAATAACAGTAAAAGCAAGGGAGTTTTTCTTTTGGACATGAGCAAAAAGTGTTAAACGTTTGCAATATTTCAGGCAAGAATGTTGGAGGAATATTGATCAAAACTAATCATTAGATCTGTATGTACTGGAAGCAAAAACTACAACAGCTGATACAGCATGACATTAAAAAAATTATATACTATTATTATATATGTATATATAATATATATAATATAATATATAAAAATATAATACATATCTATTATGTTTTTAATATAAATTTATTTATATATATAATATAAATATAATATATATAATATAAATATAATACATATATACAGTTTATATATACTTACTTTTTTTTTTTTTTTAATACAAACTGAGAAGCTGAAGTTCTTAAAAACAGACAAATTTGTCCAGATTATGATGTCAAAACTTCAGGGACTTGTTTGGATCAGTTTTATCACAGAATCCCAGGCTGGTTTGGGGCCCTTAAAGCCCATCCATGGTAGGGACACCTCCCACTGCCCCAGGCTGCTCCAGGTTCAGGAATGGGATCCACATCATGGATTTCACAAGCCTGGATAAAGATTCCTCCTGCCCAAAAGAAACCATCCCACTGTGACGTGTCTGGACTTTTAAACCCCGGCAGCTTCCCGAGGAGCAGAATAACCTCAGGTTATTACAATTAGTTTCATCTCATTAATAGATCAATTCCTTTCAAGCATACTGAAACTGGGTTTTACTTTGTTGCTTCTCCTTTTAGGCTCCATTATAGTCTGTGTTCTTAAGTTTTAAGGAGAGCCATCAGTGAGGAGGTTGTAATCTCAGGTGATTAATTGCACAGCATTTTACAAGCTGTAAAACAGAGCGAGATCTCCACAAAGCGATTATGCCATTAACCAGGGGCTCTTATCAGATTTTCCTACAACCACCAGGTTTGTCTGACAGATTGCAAGTCTTAAGTATTTATATATTTCAAAGGTTTACTTATTTTTGTTGTTAAAAAACCCTAAAATCTCTATTGATTCTTACATGCAATTCCACATGAGAAGTCCCAAGCACCGTGGAGCAGAATACCAATATTTATTACCAGACTTGTGCTCATTATGGTTCTCTCTGACAGGGGTCCATTAAAATCAATTTTTATGTTTCTTATGGTTTTTTTTTTCCCACCCAATGTTCTTGCCATGGCGTTTATTAGCCAGTTAGGAGAAACACCAGGCACTGCTTTGTTTTTATTTTATTCTGTCGAAAATAATGAGGCCAGATTTAACAACTATTCACTAGCGATGAGTAGAAGAGATTAAATGTTATACTTCAGCACAAACATTTACAGATGGCTTTAAAATTTTTAGAACTTCATCAGTGCTAAAGAACAAAAGGAAGTCCCACCTTTCTTCTTCAGATTTAAATTCTTAATGTAATCGTAAAAATACTCTTCTTGCCTTTAACTTCTGAGCTACTCCTGAGTGACAGACCCTCTAATGTAACAGTTTTTGCACATAAATGATGCAGCCCATGAGGTTAAGAGTTATCAAGATAAGATGCCACTACTGCCTCAAGATGAAGTGAAGTCAGCTCACCACTGAGAAAAGCAAAGATCAAGAACAGGTAAAAATTTAAAAATTAGGAAAAGGATCTAAACTGTCCAACTTCTGCTGTCACGAGAACCTTCAACCTGCCAATGTGGCCATGTTACAGGTGAGCAAACCAGATGTTCTGGTAGAACAAAACCACAATTTTTCACCAGATGTTCTGGTAAAAGAGCAACACCCATCCCTAAAAACGGCTCTGAGAGCACCCAAATCTTCTTCCTACTCTTGTTCCACCACTCACTGACATTTGCCCTTCACAGGGTGAAGATCCTCATCCCCTGGGTTGTTCTCCAGGGCAGATTTTGCTCTGCAGCCAAGGCAAGTTTCAACTTTATCCTAAATATCCCTTTATTTCCATTCCTCACCAGCAGAAATCCAGCACTTAAACCAGAAACAAAGCAAAGCTCTTCGTTCCCTATCACTGGAGTTGGCAAAGCTGGGAAATCCAGAGGCTTCTGAGTTTTCATACGGGAGGCAAAATCATATTTCAACCAGAACACACATTGTGCTTCACATTCTGGATTGATTTTACACCCATTTCTGTTACAAGGAGAGTAAAATAGGAAAACAGAACTCCTACGAATCCATGGAGAATTTCAGGTGCAAAAACAGGATGAAAAAAAGACAATGTGGAGAAAAGGAAGTCAAACCTGTTTGAGTCTTGTCAGTGAGAGCATCGATGCAGCAGACTGTGGAAAAGTGGAATTTAATTACCAAACCCAGTTCAGAGACCAGTCTTAGAGAAGTCTGAGATAAGGAGGTCTTGATTTTGGCAAAGAAATTTGGCATAGAAATTCAGTATCTAATGAATTGAATGTTCCTTCTAAAAATGTCACTGAGCATTTCCTCACAAGTAAGGAAATCTCAAAGATCTGAGCAGGACAGAGGGACTCCACAACTCCCAGTGAACAGGAAGATGCACTGAAGCCTCCTCAGCCAGGCCTGCAGCTGAGGCATCACCTCCACGGCCACATGGGATCTGTTCCCAGCTCCACAAGACACCACAGCTCTGGGAAAACAACTAAAGCCCTCACAGGTACCACACAGTAATTAAAACAATTAGTCAATCCTGCTCCTATCTGCTGGAGCATGGATCTATATATAAAAATATAAAAATAGATGTAGGTCTGTGAGGTTTGTGAGGTGTGCAGGGATGTTTTACCCCTCAGTGACAGATTTATATGTGTGCCAAAAATCAGGGGGGGCAGGAGGTTCTTTCAAAACTTAAATTAAAAACACTTAGAGTTTAAAGTGTTTCTTTGATAATATTTTTGATGCAGCAGAGGAATTGATGTATTTTGGAGTCCTCAAAGGCACTGGAGGCTCCTCCTGCCTCTCCCAGGAGCAAGCACTGAGCTCCCAGCACGACTGGCAAAAACAAGAGAGCTCTTATATCCTCTGGGCAATCTCCTTCCTCCAGCATGAGCATAACCACAGGATCAATAGGACATGAACTCACCCACTTGGCAGCACGCTCATTTTGGGAAGTTTTATTTCATGTAAGCCCGTTTCACACCCAGATATCTTGATCTTTCCCACAGGGCTGAGCAGAACCACGTGTTTCTCCTTGCATGGTGATCCTCCCTGCTTGGCATTCACCTGTTTGAGGAAATAAAATCCTCTTTAACTGCATGAATTTTCACCAAAGAACAGGTTTGAGTGGTTTTCAACAGCAGTTTGAAAAAAAAGCAACGAAACAGCGAATTTCAAGTTTCCTCAACTATGGCTTTCAGTTTCAAAATTCCAACTTAAAATGATCCATCCTCAGAAGTCAGCACCTAAATCAAAGTCTCAAAAAAACCATTAACCAGCAGCACAGTGATCTTCATAAAAATGTGAAATAGCAGCAGTTTCATGGCTGGTTTATCAGCTAAAATCCGATGTGTTGTGACACTTATTTAAAACAGGATTGTTGTGACAACAAAGTAGATTCAGTGGTTTAGAGCAGCAGTGTTATGCAAATAACAGCTGCAACACAAATAGAGTATGTCTGCTGGAAAAGAAAACATATGAAAAAATCAATCATTCCTTAGGAAAAGAAGCATATTTTTATTCCCATTGTTACCAGTCTGGTTTTACGATTACTGATAGGATGTCGTTGGAAACAGCTGCCAAGTATTTCTCAATATTGGACAAGACCAACAATAACAGACTTGTCAAATCCATCTTGGCTAAAAAACCCAGCCCAGTCTGGATGTTGGAGCTGTATTTGCAGTTGGGTTTGTACCACCACTGCAGGAGGACAGGACAGAGCACCACAGGAGCGTCCACTGCAGTCACCAAACCTTCAGTCCAGACCACAGCCAGGGCAAAAAATCCTCTGCTCCAAAGAGCTCAACTCGTGTGAAACTGGGAAAAAAGTGACCAGCGGAGAAATTGTGAGGCAGCACAAGGTAACTCCATCAGCAAACACAGAAAAAAAGGCTCCTACAACTGTCTGGGATGGAAGGGACTTAAAAACCACTCATTTCCACACCTCCCACTGTCCCAGGCTGCTCCAAGCCCCAATGTCCAGCCTGGCCTTGGGCACTGCCAGGGATCCAGGGGCAGCCACAGCTGCTCTGGGCACCCTGTGCCAGGGCCTGCCCACCCTCCCAGGGAACAATTCCTGCCCAAGATCCCATCCAGCCCTGCCCTCTGGCAGTGGGAAGCCATTCCCTGGGTCCTGGCCCTCCAGATGCAGGACCCTGCACTTGAGGTGTTGAACTCCATGAAGTTTCCTGCAACGCTGACACACCAACAAGGTTTCTGGGATTTATTTTATTTACTTCCCTGGGTTCAAGGTTGGACAGGGCTTGGAGCAACTGGTGCAGTTGAAGGTGTCCCTGCCCAGAGCAGGGGATGGGATGAGATGAGATTTATTCCTTCCAAGCCAAACCATTCTGGGATTCCATGAATGACAGACCAGGGGAGCAGCAGGAGCCAGGAAGGTCCATGCAGATTGACTTACAGCTGCCCACTGCTCCCAGCTGTACAATAATTAGTTGTTTTCCAAATAAGAGGATCTTTTCAAATCCCATTATTAAGTGCTGTGGAATGGAGTCACATCTGTGAGTAATATAATCAGTGTGAGAGAGTAGGAAAGACATCACGTTGGCAGTTTTGCCTACCAGGGCAAAAGTAAAACCTAACCCCCTGAATTTTGGGAAGCTCTTACACAATTCCTCTGTTACAGACACACAGCAACCAGAGCAGCTTCACTCAGCTTGGAGAAGCTCAGGACCTGCAGGTTCCCTGGGGTTTATTTACTCTGCCTGCAATCCCAGTTGCTAAATAATCAAATGTTTGGTGGCATCACAAAGAAAACTCCTTTCCAACCAACTTTTTCCATGCTCCTTCTCCCTCCTCGAGGACAGGGGTGAACTTCTTTGGAGCAGCATCTCGTTGTAGGAGTCAGCAAACAAGCAGCACAAGTTCACACGTGGAGAACCAGTGCACATTCTTCATGTTTACTGCTGTGACAGCCCTGAACCAGATGCACTGAACCTCACCCCACGTGCTCCATGCCTGTAACAACTTTGGGATCAGCTTTTCCATCAGAACCAAACCCAGGGTGCAGGGAGCAGCAGAAAACTATCAATAACCCTCTGAGCTCTCACCAAGGCAAACTAAGCTTTACAGATGAAACTCTGAGTGAGTGCAGCTCCTGTTTGCAGCCCTTTTTATCATATTCATTGGGCAGCAATATTCAGGAGGTTTGTTTTACAAAGAATGAACTAAATCCACATCCATATGCACTTGGGCTGGGAAGCTCCAGGGTGAAGGTCACTGACAGACAGACAATGCACACTCCTCTGACCAGATACTAATTTTATTATTTAGGCTGGAGAGCAGGAGAAATTTCCTCACAGAAAGGGTTGTCAAGCATTGGAACAGGCTGGCAAAGGAAGTGGTGGAGTCAGCATCCCTGGAAGTGTCCCAAAAACACGTGGATGTGGCACTTCAGGACAAGGTTTAGTGGTGAACACGGTGCTGCTGCTGGCTGGACACTGCCCCTGGATCCCTGGCAGTGCCCAAGGCCAGGCTGGACATTGGGGCTTGGAGCAGCCTGGGACAGTGGGAGGTGTCCCTGCCATGGCAGGGGTGGCACTGGGTGGGCTTTAAGTTCCCTTCCAACACAAATCACTCATGATTTGTAAAAAATGTGAAGAATTTTGATCAGCTCCTGCATCAACTTCACCTTCATTTTCCACTTTAATACCTACAAATCTGCCTAAAAATATATTGTAATATTGATATTAGGTAGAAAAAAAAATTACATTAAGAGAGGAAACATCTCCTGCCATCTTCTGGAGTTTTCCCAAAGGAAACATCTCCTGCCATCTTCTGGAGTTTTCCCAAAGAAATAAAATCGTAGGTGCAACATTTCTAAGTTTACCTCACCAGACTGTTAAATACCGAAAACTGGATGATTGTAATTTTATTTAAATTTGCACTAACCAGCTCTCACACTACAGTAAACAATTCAAATATTTCTACGTTCTATTCCTCCTAACACCCCCAAAAACTCCACTGGACATTGGCCTGACATCCTAGAATCCAATTCATATCCATAATTAGGAACAGAGAAATAAAAAATGCAGAAAAATCCTGAGAATCAACAAAACTTTAAAAAAAAAAAAAAAAAAAAAAAATCTGTAGCAAAGCATTTCCACGCTCCATGTTCTCCCAGAAAACAAGGAGTGCTTTCCAGAAAAGTCCAGAGAGCAAACCATGTTTTTCCTGTCACTATTATGGAGCACTGAATCCTTCCCATCAGAGCCCTATCTCTGATGGATCTCCCCTCCACAGGTTTTTCCATTTCCTTCACTCTGCTTTTACAATACAAACCCACCACTCCAATATCAAAATATTAACAATAATCCCCTCTGCATCTGATTTAGCAGGGGATTTCCATTAGGCTACAGCATGGAAGTCCTCAGGAATTCTTTTTTTCCCCCTCAAATATTTCTGAGAATCCAGGCAAAAATAACATATTCAGCTGGCAAATCGAATGTGGCCTCGCACATCCTGCAATTGGATTTTCTTAAACCAGGAGAGTCCTGCATTAATCAGGGAGATGTCCCAGCTCCTCCAAGAAGGGGTCTCCTGATCCTTTCCAGATTAACAGAAAGCGTTAATTGAGCTCCATGTGAATGGAAATACAACCAACAGCAGGAAATGGCATTGCAATTCTTTCCCCTATTTCCCCTGCCTTCTCTCAGACCCCAAAATGGTCCTATTTCCACCATTTCCAGCCAAGCCAGCGCTGCACATTTGGAAATGCTCTGTTTAGTTCTTCCACACCCCAAAGGGAAACTGGAGAACCTCAAGGTGCCACAGGAGGTTTTCCACACAGCCTTGCTCCCATGCTGGGCTAGGGGGTAACCCCACACTGGCTTCAAGCACTAAAAAAACTACTCAGAGGACCCCAAATGGCACAAATCATTGGGATTTTTAGCCACAAAACCCGAATTCCTAAATGCACTTATCCAACAAGGTCACCACCTGCAGGTGACTCCCTTGGAGGTGTTGATGCCCACCCCTCCAGAGGTGTGACCAAGCACCACCTTGTTCATTTGCTTCCCATTTATAAATTTATCCTAAACACTTCATCACTCTCCAGTCTTCATAAATTTATCCTGAAGACTCCATTGAAGCCCTGACATTTGCATTAACAAACGAGCTACGATCCACAAACACCTGCCCAGTTTTGTTGGTGCCACAGAACATCAGGGACTCTCCAAAATGCAGTTCCAGGAATTGTCTGAGTTTGAGGATGATCAATAAATGCCAATAAATGCTTCTTCATCCTAATTACAGGAAACAAAACACCAGTCCTGAACTCTTAGAGTCCTTCTTTTGAGCATCCCCGTGCTCTCAAACCTCCTTGCTATCCATTCAAGTTTTGAATTAAAATTCAATCAAAGCTTCAAATGTTGGACTTAAATTTTAGGGGAATACTTCAGAGTTTGGCCAATTTGCTGCTAGGTTTCAGTCCCCCTTCCTCATGCAGTAAGTTTGCATCCTTCTCCTAACAAAACCCTTATCAAATCCCATCAGTCAAAGCAAAAATCCATCATAAACCAATGTCTGCAAAATGATTTAGTGCCAAAAGCTGCTGCCACCCCACTGATGAGGCTGCCCATGCCAGGGGGCCACCCACCCAAGGATTTCACTGAATTATAGTTCTCTCAACATCTCCTTAATAGTTTAAAACTTCCTGTATTTGTTTTACTGGGTTCTGCCTGTTTATTTAAAAGGAAACAATCCATTGTACGTTAAGAATATGGGAAAAGATATTAATAGTAAAGGTAATGTATTTCTGCACATATAGTGCAGGGTGGAGGGTGAGTTTCCAACCTTATGGGGCTTGTCTTAGAGGAAAAAGCCATTTTTTAGTGTTTCAAAGCAGAGAAAGATTTAAGGACTGTGAATAGCACACAGGATCCATGCAATCAGAACAATCTAACAATCTACTCCTGTTAACAGCTTGATTAATCATCTATATTTTCACCTTCCAAAAGCTACTGTTTCAAGAGAACAAAGAGTTTATGCTCTACAAATAATTTTACTGCAGGGAAGAAAGAAGGGAAGAGTTAGGTGGCTGTTTCACACCAAAAATAGTTTAATATATTGGAATATTAGTATCACCTTGCTACAGTGGAATAAAAACTAGAAAGAATAAGAAACATTTAATTCTCAGTCTTTTTGCTTAATATTAAATGTCTGATTTCTTTCCAAGCTAAAATACAAACTTTTCTAAAAGCTGCTTCCCCCTCTTGGAAAAAAATGAGTCCAAAGATTTCCAACTAAATAGAATGGTGTGAACTCCAAAGAAATACGTGGCTGTGGCTGCCCCTGGATCCCTGGAAGTGTTCAAGGCCAGGCTGGACATTGGGGCTTGGAGCAGCCTGGGACAGTGGGAGGTGTCCCTGCCATGGCAGGGGTGGGATGGGATGGATTTCAAGGTCCCTTCCAACCCAAACCAGTCTGGGATTCTGGGATAAGGATGCCCTAATCCAAACAGGTCCCTGAAGATGTAAGAAAGTTGTCCTGAAAGCCAGGAAGCTTCTTGTCCAAAAAATCCCCAAGGGATGGCTGCTGCCCTCTGCAACCCACAGGGAGCTCTGAGCAACATCACTCTTTCCTAATGGAAAAATAATTTCTGAGCCAGGAAATGCACAATTCCAGTAGCACTACACTCGCATTTCACTCACAGCATCCTTCAAAAATATGGAAAACTGTCAGTCCAAAGAAAGCCAAGTGCCTCAAAGGTTTTAAATAAAGGCAAAAGCTAATTTTTCAGGAAAAGAAGGTGCTGCAGTCATTGCTTCAATTCAAGAAGAAAGTCTTGAGACAAAACAACTCTCGTGGTAACTAATTGGACTTAATTTTGTCAATATACCTGCTAAAAAGTAAAATTACTTTAAAAACTACCTTTTCTGTTCTAAAATACAAGTCCTTTCTATCCTGCAGCAGCTTCCTGTGAACTAAACCACCCCTGAGCTGGACACAAGACACCTCTTCCCCCTCCACAGTCACTGTCTCTGCTGGCTTTATTTCTTCTTCCTACAGCTCCCAAAACAAACTTTCAGCTTTCCAGGTCCATGGAATTCTGTCCTTGCTGCAGGAGCAATAAACACCTCCCCAGCCAAGCAGCAGGGCTGAAATCCAGGTGAGGCTCTCAAACAAAAGCTGCACCGAAACCCTGCAGTGCTCTCCTGGTATCTCACTGCTTCTCTGAGTAAATCTAACCCTGGTTAAGCCAAACCTGTAACTTCAGAGGGTACGAAAACAAAACCTCGGGGAGGTTTGGAAAGGAAATGTCACACAGCCTGGAAGCAAATCCAGGGTTAGTTTGGGGTGATGCAATTTCTTTACCTTCCAAAGAACTAATCCCATAAAAAATGTGAAGGTACAGAATCAAGCTGCATATTCTGAACATATACAAATATGCACTGGCATAAACACTCAAAATCAGTCCCCCTCTTCCCTTATCCAAAGGCCCACTTCACACAAGCTCCCGAAAAACCAGGGGGATACGTGTTCACATGGAGCAACATTTGCTTTCTACGGCATTTAAAAAGTCTTCGACGAGAGCAAACACGTAATTCTTTATTAAACAATCAAAGACAACAAAAGCAAGTTTCTGTTGTCCCATCGCATTATCCTACTAATCCTCTTTGGATGGCAACCAAAAGCCCCCGAAATGCCAAGCTAGGGAAGTGCCTTTCCAAGCCGTGGTCGCCTCTGGCTCTTTGGCTGCGCCTTCAGTCGGCTGCTTTGGCAGACAGGAATGACAAATTCCCAGCATCCAGGGCTGTGCCTGTCTGCTTTATTTTACTGGAAGGGCACTTGAATTGCAATAAACCCATTTTAACTCCTCTGGAAGGGGCAGGTGGGTTACTGCTGCTGCATTCCAGACTCAACAAGTGCAGTTTGCAACTCCATCTGCTGCTCGTGCCAAGCCTGGATTGGAGCCGGTGTCAGCAGGTACTTGAACACCAGACCCCAGCGGGCTGTTCAAACAGGAATTCTGATGGATTATTTCCTCCAGTACTTCTCCAAAAACAAGTAAACACATCCTGCATCTTTCCCCAGCTATTACTTACCGCAGGAAATTTACATGGGATGCAAGCACAGCAGCCACGTGGCACTTAAACCAGAGATACCATAAAAAACCATATATATATATATCGAGATATTGGTATCATTTTATATCAATAGCATGAAGTGAAGATTACCACTTGATGATCTTTGAGGTGTTTCCCAACCCGAACAATTCTCTGCTTCTATTTACACCCACCACAGAAGTGGAATGACATTAAGAAGTGTGGCATTAATTAGTTGTAAAAATTACTGGTCATGGTGAGGACACGGAGTTATTCAGGGCACCTCATCAAACTGGAGGTTACCAAGAGATGTTATAATTAATTAGAGTCAAACTGGGTAAGAAATGGAGCACCAAGAGGATGGCAAGTGGACAGGACAGGGCCAGATATTCCTGGAATAATCAAATTCTGGCAGCAGGTGCGTGCACCCCGTTAGTGGGCACCAGCAAATCCCAGCAGGAACCAGCCCAAATCCCACGTGTCCTGGTGCAGCCTCCAAGGGGTGCTGAAGCACATTGTCCCTCATCCTACCAAGGACCTGCCACAGGGATTAAGCCTCTCTGCTCCTCATTTTTTAAGCTGGAAATCATAGCAGAAGATTCAGTTAGAAACACTACAAAGCAATGTTATACTTCGCTGAGTCGTTCAGTGTTTTAACATTGTCAGAGACAATAAAACACTGAATTTTTTATATGTATTTTAAAAAATAATTTAAAAATTTGCTTCCAAACAATTAAAGAAACAAATATACTAAAGAATCAAAAATGAAGCCTTGTCTCTTAAAAATCAGAAGGTCCCCAAAAAGCTATCTTGTTGCTACTGGGTTGAGTTTTAACAAGTCCCTTTCAAGTCAAGGTATTCCACAATTCTGTGAAACCTCATGCAAAGGGAAAGTCATGGTGCAGTTGTCTGAATTTTCCAGAGGCACTCATCATTTCAGGAATTCAATTCAAGATATTAGCTGTGTAAGTGATTATCTATATATGGTTATAACTCCCTCTGTGCTGTGCCCAGCTCTGGGCTCCTGAGGACAAGGAGGACATTGAGGGGCTGGAGCGTGTCCAGGGCAGGGAATGGGGCTGGGAAAGGGCTGGAGAATTCCTGAGGGAGCTGGGAAAGGGCTGGAGAATTCCTGAGGGAGCTGGGAAGGGGCTGGAGAATTCCTGAGGGAGCTGAGAAAGGGGCTGGGTTGGGGTGGGAAAGGGGCTCAGGCTGGAGAAAAGGAGGCTCAGGGGGGACCTTGTGGCTCTGCACAAGTCCCTGACAGGAGGGGGCAGCCGGGGGGGGTCGGGCTCTGCTCCCAGGGAACAGGGACAGGAGGAGAGGGAACGGCCTCAGCCTGGGCCAGGGGAGCTCAGGGTGGACATCAGCAGGAATTTCCCCATGGAAAGGGTGCTCAGGCCTTGGCAGGGGCTGCCCAGGGAGGTTTGGAGTCCCCATCCCTGGAGGTGTCCAAGGAATTCCTGGAGGTGGCACTCAGAGCTCTGGGCTGGGACAGGGTGGGGATGGGGCACAGCCTGGACTCCATGGGCTGGGAGGGCTTTTCCAGCCTCAGGGATCCTGGGATTTGAAGATCCACTCCTTAAAAATCATGGAGGTGCTTGCTGTAAGAGTGTGTTTACACTTTTCCATAAGAGGTTGTACTTTGAGGCACAGAGAAATACAAAATTAACTGCCCAAATCAGCAGCCATAAATCACCTGATATAAATGCAGGCACACAGTGAGACTGGAGTGCTCAACTCTTAGAGGCTCTGCTTGGATGTAAATACATGGGAACTACTCCAATACAAGGAAAACAGATGAAATTTTAATCAAATGAGCCTCGTGTCAGGTTCAGGGGAACTGAAAATGGGCTAATGACGAAAAAAAACCACAAACCAGCAGAAGAATGGCTTTAATATTGGGTAACATTTCAAGTTTTTATCACCTAAATCCACGAAATTCCTGATCTGCTCCTGCTTGTCTTCTCTGCAGAGCTGGAGTCAGGACCAGCTAAATAAAAGATAATGCAACTAGGCATAACACAATAAAAGATATTACCTTCCCAATGCATTATTGCTGCCAATTATAAGAATCACTTCAACTTAATTTCAAAGGCACAATCACCCTCAACTGTAACAGTCTCTTTTTTAAATTTCAAACAGTATTACATTAAGGCAATAACTCACCTTCCAGCTATAATATCAGTCTCCCTTATTGCAAAAATACATTTCATAAATACTTCTCATCGACAAGTCAAGCTAATTCAGGTTAATTTTATTGTATTTTGGTGCTATCTCACATTTGTGTGCAATTACCTTTATCATTTTATTGCCGTGCCAGAAAGTAATCAGAACAATTATTTGAAAAAGGAGGGGTATAAATCCTAAATCACACTTGCTGGCATTTTTGATAAAATAGCAGCTTTATCTCAGGAAGTGGCAGGGACATGGGATAAATCATGCATCAGTCAAGTGTAGCTGACCCCCAAGTGCATTGCACAATATCAGGAGTGCTTCAAAAGAAACTTTCCTATATAATCCATCATTCTTTATAATACCAAAATAGCTCTACCTGAAGAGTAGGAGCTGGAGAATAATAACAAAATAAATCTAAGCAATATGAACAAAACCATTAATAGTGCTCCTTAAGCTGAAGGAGAGTCAGGAATCTGAGTTGTGTGCAGGGAAAGAACTTCACTGAAATTCTTGAAGTGAGCAGAGCAGCAAAATGTGTATTAGGAATTCACTAAAAACACAAAATACAGGGAAATAAATACACACAGAAGAGGTGCTGGGAAGTCTTGTGTAAAAATACACGAGTGTAGTCTTGGCACACACACATCTGGATTTTCCTGTAGTTATCCATCCCTGCCTGATTCGGGATAAGGGTTTCACTATTAACAGAGCAAAGCATCAGGGTCAGTGCAAGAATCTACTCACAAGTTTAAATTTAATCCAGAGAGGAACAGAATGACATTCAGAATCTTCTAATGAAATACAAAAATTGCCACTTTGCCATAAAAACACCACCCCCCACCCCCAAAAAAAACCAAAAAAAACCTCCTAAATATGGAGATATCCTGAGGTTGGGTCACCCAGAGCTCAGCCTCTTCCACCCCAACCCACAACTCATCTCTGGTCACTGCAACCAAACCAGGGACGGAGCAGGAGACACAGCCAGTGATTATGGAAAACTCCCACGTCTGCCTGCTTTCCCAAACCATTTCCCAGCTACTTGCTCAAGAACTGCTCAGCACATTGCAGGGGTGATAACTGATTCCTGCACAGCCCATGGCTGGGTGTCACCCCAACACGGGGCTGTGCAAACTATCCCACACCAAAACCAGCCCCAAAATCACCAATTACATCAACACATGAATATTTAATGTGCATCCAGAGCATGGGGAAGTGTCTGCACAGTCCCCACAGCAGAGCTGGAGTGTTTTACCTCAAACCTTCTGTCTTCCCACATATCAAAAGGGGAAAACTCCCCTAACAGCTCAAGCTGCACCTTTCAACTCCACGTGAGAGTCGGGGAAATGAAAAGGTTAGATAATAAATTATTAGTTTCATGTCACTTGCCTGCTGTATCACACCTAGCCTGGAATGAGAGGGAACCAGGGATTCTTCCTACCAAGTATTCCTCTGCTGAAAGATGTTTGCCACTGGAAGATGCATAGATATCACTAAAGAGATGATTGTTCAAAGGAAAAAAAGTGAAGCAAGGATTTATTTACCTGGATTTCTTCCTCAACCATTCTGTTTTAAAAAACAAAACCGATTTGCTTTTGTAGGGAAGAGGTAAACAACACAGAACAGCAAAATACTCCTTGCCTCAGCCACATGACATTATGTAAAGCAGATTAAAACCACAAGAGATGCCACTATTAAGACATTTAGAGCAGTGACAGAAGTTGCCAACAGGAACAGTTAGGAATGCAGGTGTGCTTGTACCAGAAATGTTTTCCTAGAGGAGCATCACTAATGTTACAAAAATAGATATTCCACACACACAAAAAAAAAGGCATTTGTGTCTTCAAAGTTCATTTCAGCTATTTCAGGGAGATGGTTATAGACTAAAAATGTGCTGATGCCCTTCTTTCAGCAGGATAAATTGCCTGAATATTTGGATAAATATCCAGGTTTCCTTGCTTTATTATAATGCCACTGACCTACACTCACATCACTGAAGCATCAAGCCTGTTTTTCAGGGAGGTGTTTATTATTAGGGAATGGAAACAGCAACAAAACTGTGAGAGTAGCTCTGTCCTGTTATTTATGCTCTGTGGCAGATGGAT
Source organism: Monarcha castaneiventris obscurior (assembly GCA_026261815.1). Lineage (NCBI taxonomy): Eukaryota > Metazoa > Chordata > Aves > Passeriformes > Monarchidae > Monarcha > Monarcha castaneiventris. The sequence goes on from JAMPIT010000886.1 coordinate 1,403,215, forward strand.
ACGTGCTGGGGAAAGGTCCACTGATGCCTGTTACCAACCATGACAGAGCTACAGAGATTTACAATGCAGCATCAATCTTGTCAACTGGATTCCTAATCCTGACTGCTGGGCACTGGGGAAAAAACAAACTATGTTACGTGAACTCTTTTGTAATGCTGGACTTCCAGTGGACACCTCAAGGCAAAGGGGCTGCACTGGGAACTTACTTTTGGAAGGAGCCTCGATGCCATCGTGGAAGAAAAGGCTCCACCTGGAAGGAAAAAAAATAAAAAATTCCCAGTTAGTTTATTAAACTTGAATTCCACAGGGATAGCTGAATATCCAGTTTCACTTCTCCTATAACCACCTCTGTATCAGTCTTTAAATGAGCTCCAAGTTTCAGTACACAGAATTTCCAAAGGGAGTTTGGTTCTTTACAAACAACGAGGAATTTTAATGTTAAATCACCCACTCGCCATGAGTCAAACAAAAAAATCAACAGATGGCACATTGAAGACTTCTTCCACAACAAGCACTGCACAACTGTGATATTTGGAATAAGAATGCCTCAAAAGATAAAAGTATTAATGGAATAATTTTTTACAGGCTGTCATGTACTTCTAAGTGACTGAGTAAAATAAAGAGCCTTTGGTAATTTAGGAAATGCCACATTTTAAGGCATGAAAGTGATTTTAAGGCAAATGATTGAGATGTATTCTGGGTTTAAAAGCACAGATTTCACACCACTGAGTACCTAAAACATTTTAGCTTCAATTATTATAATTCTAGCCTTTAACATTATTTATATAATTAAGAAATACAACTGGATCCTTGCTGCTCTCCCCCTGGAAATAAAAGGATATTTCTTATTTCTTTGGCATTTAGCTCCCCCCTCTATGGTTTTTCTCAGTGCCACTCAGCTAAGATCACTCTGTCTTTGAAAGATGAGGTATAAACACTGTATTTTTTAAAATTGGGGAGATTATGTGCCAAAGCTCAGCTTCGGAATCCTGCCTCAACTGGAGCTGCTCCTCTCCAACCAGGGAACACCATGGGCAGGGAGAACTGAATCCCCTTCAGGAACTGTAAATCTCTAAAAAATGGAATTACATGAACACCCCAGGCTCTCCAAGACCTCTCCACACAAAGTCCAAGGCACTGACAGAACACATGGCCACTTCCCAACCACCTCAAAGCAAACAGCAACATTTAATCTTAATATTGCATCTTCCTTATTGAAACTGTTTAAAATTAAGAGGAGTAATTAGTACTTTAACTACAGCAGCAAGGCAGGCACTGCAAAGGGAACTCACTGCATTTTTAAATGCAGGTCAGGCAGATGAGCAATCTAATAGTTGTACTATTTAAAATACCTGTGATAGAGCTAAAAATAAAATAGCAATTTATTTCTATCATCAGTTCAGAGCTGGGTCTTACAAAGCACCCAGCAACGCTCAAGTTTTTTTAGATCTTCCTGAAGGGTAAAGCTGAAATTTTTGCCTCAATAATCAGATTATCCAGAAGCTCATTTCAAACCCTGGCTGAGCTCCATCTGCTCACCCAACAAAGCTTTCCTTGGCTGACAAGAACCTGGGCAACACCAGTGATGTCCAAACTGTGGTGGTTAAAAGACCTATGACCTGAAGCCAGATTGAGGAGAACCAAAAAAAACCTTTGGAAAATCCAAACCATCACTCCAAAATGCACCCCAACCTTGCAAAGACTGTCTTTTTGGAGGAGGTCAATATTTCACATGGAGCTGAAGGGCTCTCCTAAGGCTGACTGCGAAGGCAAGAAGCCAAAACCTCTTTGGAATGACCAAATTCAGTGATACCACTCCCATGGCTGAGACACCACAATCAAACCTCAAAAAACTGGAACCTTCATGCCAGCAATAGCTTCACCAAAATGGAAAATCCCCTCCTGTACTTGCAGACTGGGATAAACTGAAGGCATTAACAGAAAGAAAAAATACAGAGTAATTTGGCAACATCCTCACTAGCTCAGAGGTGCCTGGGAAGGACCAGGGATGTCCATCCCCATCTCTCCAGCCTCAGCCCACCCTGGCCATTCCAGAAGATGCTCCTAAGCTCCCCACAACCTCTGCTCCCACCAGGAGCTGTGCTGAGGGAGCAGGATGCTCCCACAATACCTGGGAGATACACAAACACTGTGGGTGCTGAGCAGTGCAGGAAGCAAACACAGCACATCCCACCCCGTGAGCATCCCAAAACCATAAAGACCAAAAACATCAAGAAAAGTCAGAGGTGGCATCAAAAATAGATCCTTGAAGGGCAGGAAATTTTCTAGCCAGGTTTTGCTGATGATCTAGAACAGAAGTCCATGGGCTTTGAGATACTTCCCTGCCTCTTTTCCCCCAGGACTGCAGCCTGATGAGTACATGTGATGGCACTAAGAACTCAGATTAATAAAAAACTATTTTTTCTCAGTTCATCAACTTTTAAACACTATAGGAAGATTCTCCTTGAAGGATAAGTCCTCAGGATCCTCAACAGAACACTCTGGTTCAGCACCAAAATTAAAAACCAGCCATTACACCAACTGACTATACGAACAAAATTCCATGTGAAAACATTTAAAGTACATTAGATTTTTGGTCAAGATGAAAGCCTGGGAAAAAAAAAAAAAAATCCAGCAATCTATTCTAATTGGGTTCCCATGGTAACTGTACAATTGGGTTTTTCAGTATAACATCCCAAAGGCCCAATGCACACTTGTAAAATATACTTCAAACAGCCGGAATTGTTTTTACATTACAGCACTCCCAGGAAGATCAATTACTATACATCCCCACCCTAACTATTAGTGGCAGGAGATGTTAACACTATTGGCCATATTAACATAAGTCATGTAAAAAACCCCACATATCACCATCATTATATAAAACTAATTACACACTTCAGATTCATCAAACACGTTCCGAGTAATAAACCAATACCAGTCTTGTCACCAGATCATGTTTACTGAATGTAAGAAATCAACCCCAAATATATGCCAAGCCATTTTTGCTTCTCATATTGATCCCAAGGATAAACAGAATCCATCATTAATAATTACATTATAAGATGACCCAGAGGGTTAATCATATTCTTAGAAAGTCTCGCTATGGAATCAAATATAATGGCACAAAAAGGCAACTGAAAAGCATTTAAATCCAGGGCCAGGTGCATTAACAGTAATATAAAATAAAGTACATTAAACTCATGCAGTCAGTGAAAATAGTACTATTGGTATGTTTTAAAAAAATAATAAAACAAGCATTTTTTACTTCCCTGTGAGGGAGGTGAGGCCCTGGCACACCACAGGCTGTGGCTGCCCCTGGATCCCTGAAGTGTCCAAGGCCAGGCTGGATGGGGCTTGGCACAGCCTGATCTCATGGAAGGTGTGGGAACAGATGCTCTTTCAGGTCCCTTCCAACCCGACTCATTCTGGGATTCTATGATTTATTTTAAAAGTTTGTTTCAGATGAAGCACTTTGCCTTGTTGGACCTCAATTTCACCTTCTTAAAGCACAACCCTGGCCACAGATCCAGATTTTACTTCCATCCCACTGCCTAAACCTCAAAAGGAAATGATGATCCAGGCTGACTGAGCTGGATTCAAAACCAATTAATTCCTTTATATTCCAGAAGAAAAACCCACCAAAAACCCTCAAACCAACAACTGTGGTCGTTAAACCCCATCAACCAGAAATCTTTGTATTTCACAAAGTCAGCCAAGAACCAGAAGTATTTCTGGTGCCAGCAGGAGACCGTGCAAGGGATTTCCCTTTTGCCCCCACCCTTCCCACTGCTCACATCTGCTCATCCTTAAATCCAGCAGGGCACAGTGAAGGGAATGTGAAGTTGTGGGAATTGTTTCTCCAGGACACCAGAAGTGTCCTGGCCCCACCAGCAGCCCGTGGCTGCCAAGGCAGGCTCGTGCTGCCTGTGTACTGCCAGATGCTGAACATGCATCTGCTGGTTTTATTATGTGAAACAGAAAAATTAATCTTTTAACAGGGCCTTAAGTATACTTTAGGTGTTTATTAAAAAGTGTAACTAATTAACAGACCTTCTGCACACTTGAATGTACAAACAAGCCAAGATAAGAGCGTTGTTTGCCTTGTGCTGACTGATCTAAAGCACTCAGATAATTTCAGTATTGCTGATGATGATTATGCAGCAGCACCATTGACAAGACAGCACTAATTCTTGCTATCTGCTAATGCAGGGTTACCTGGAGGGACCTAAATCTGCACGTGGAGCATGGAGATGGCAGGGTCCACACAACAAAACACCTCTGACTCCACAGGGCTGTGCTAATATATACATTAAAATACTGGTTGCATTCATCTGCACTAAAAAGAGGCATTTGTACAAAAATGAAAAGCTAAAACGCCTCCATCAGATCAAAACTCAAAATTATTATTTATTGCCCACTACCAAGCTGCTCAAGACTCCAGGCCATTGGCCAATGCTGCCGTTTCAATATTTAACTCCTGTTTCACTCAAAAAGCAGAGGAGAAGTCAGAACCTCTGTTTTAATGAACTCTCCTCTTCTTCTTTGCAATTAAAGGTGATTAATTCAGGTGTTATTAATCACCTTCAGAACCTCAGCTGCATGTCCAAGGTGTACAAGTGACTTGAAAAGATACCTGAAATCATCTGTATCATTTCATCTGGCCCAGTATAAACTGACAGCAGACAGCCCCGAGAGCCAACAGGACACAGCACTTTAGCTCTGCTTACACAAAGTAGTAAACAGGGAAACAAAACAGGATTAGTAAAAAGCACCAAAATAGTGACATATTCCAAACAACTTTTCCAATTACCCAACTTCATTAGAGTCCAAACCCACACAAGCTTTATTGGCATTCAAATACATGTTAAGCAGTTGCCTGGACCACCAGCAGCTCAGTTTTAAAACTGCATTTTGCATTTATGAAGGGTACTTCAGCACAGGTTTGGTTTTATAGCTTGGTTGTTCCTCCAGCTGTGTGTTTAACTCACACTGGCCCAAGCACACCTATGCTGGGTGATAATGTCAGAAATACAGGTGACTCCATTTAACACTGACTTTTCTTCCATTAGGAAGATTTTACCCATTATACCCTCAGATAAATTAGCACCATTATGAACCAGTAACGTTCCCAGCTATCAGCAGAGGGAGGAAATCCAGGTCTGGAATTCTGCTGTAAGGGCACCAAGCCTTTCACTTTTTAACTACAGCATTAATGAAGTTAAAGCTCCCAAACACACGCTGAAACCTGTCACTACCCAAAAAGGTTCCAAACCTCCCGAAATTAAAACTTTACCCTCCATTTTCCCACTAGTTACATTCTCCTCACCAGTCCAGACACCTTATGAACACTGGGTAAACGAGAGAATTGCACAATCCGTCAATAAAATAAACGTATTTTCAACTCCTGTCCAGATGACTCAAGTTGTCAGTAAAAACTGCCACCAGCGCTGCGCTTGCAGAAAAATGTCCATAAATGCATTATTGCGACTGGCAGATCGATGTCCATAATAAAAACAAATAGAGTTAACAAGCGCCGGCTCCTCCGAGTTATGCCACGGCTGGGATGTGCTTCCAGCTTCCCTGACAACTTCTGGGAATGGGCAGTGCAGTGAGAGGCACCTGCTCACTGCTCCAGCACCACGAGCACGGAGCATCCTGATGCAGGAAATCTCTGAAGTATTAAGAGGGAATATTAAAGCCTTCCGGATGGATTTAGAAGTTTCACACGTTCAGAATTTGATGTGGGAGCAGAGCCCCTGCTCAAAAGGCTGAACCAGTTGCCCATCATCATGCTGGGAGGGAATTGTTGCCTGGGAGGGTGGGCAGGCCCTGGCACAGGGTGCCCAGAGCAGCTGTGGCTGCCCCTGGATCCCTGGCAGTGCCCAAGGCCAGGCTGGACATTGGGGCTTGGAGCAGCCTGGGACAGTGGGAGGTGTCCCTGCCATGGCAGGGGGTGGAAGGGGATGGGCTTTGAGGTCCCTTCCAACCCAAACCATTCTCTGATACTGCTCTGTGAATGATGAAATGAGAGATGTTAACAACTCGTGAGCAAAAAGGCTTTTTCTTTCAGAAATTAGGCGTAATTTAAGTCCCCAAGCAGAACAGCTGACTGCTCTGGAGGCTGCTGTTTCATTTTTAACACCCCAACACACCTCGACCTCCAATTTATTCCCATGAAGCTCTTACAGCACCAACACCTGAACAACCACCCTGCTGAATCCTCCCTGCAGCCACCACAAGGTGAGGGTGTCACCAGAGGTGGAGGACAAGGCTGACAGGGAATTCTGCACTGCCAGAGCAGCCAGCACCCTGAGGGTTAATTCACAAGCATCAGCTGTCCTCACTCCTCCAAAACCCTTACTGGATAGGAAAAAAAACACTACAAAACTGCCATCCATGTCCTTGACATGTTCTCCTTTGCATTTTTGGCATTCCTGCTTCTCCTAGGTGTTTCCCCTGTCATCAGCCAGTTTAACCAGAACTGCTCAGGTGCAGCCTTTCCACCTTCCCATAACAAACTTCCTGCTTTTCCTGCTCCAGTCCTGAACTCAGGCATACAGGGCAACCCCAGGAACCCTCCCAAAGGGCAGGAGCTTCTCCTGCAGGCTCTGATCCCCTCAGTGATGCCATTAACTGATCCTCTACGTACGTGAAGCATTAAATGGTGGTGACAAGTTAATTACAGAGTTATCAAGAGGTAAAGTAGCCACGGTAACACAAGTTGCACTCTAACTACAACAGTTTCCTATAGAGCTTCTGTTCAGTTGCTGGAGTAATTGGTGTAATTAACTTGTCATGGGCCAGAATGCAGACAGGAATTGCTAAAGCCACCTCATGAGCTCTCACAGCCACATCTTTTTCCTGCTAAAACTTGGAAGCTTTTGGTGGAACTGTCCATATTCGGAACGTTTCTGCCTGAAAGCAAAGGAAACAAAACTTTCACTAGGAGAAATTATGCCACAGACCGACAACATTCACAAGAAAATGTTTTCAGAAGTTTCCTGCATTGAAGGGGTGGGTTTTGCTCCAGAAAGAATAAGCCCCAATTTTAGTCCCCAGTGCATCAGGGAGACAGGCAGTGCTTTGTGGCAGCAGGTAAACCTCCAGCAGGTTTACAAGGGAGCTGTCATTCCACCAGACCCCTCCATTAATGAACCTTGTGCAGGGCAAGCACAAGCCTGGACACTAAAGGTAGTGGAGAAATTACTGTCACAGCCTCAGTGTAATGCCCCAGTCCATAAAATTGAGATTTTTCAAAGTGAAACACTGCAGAGAGTGGACTTCACCATTCAGTAAGAGCTCCACCCTGCAGAAATAAGATACACACCAGCAAAAATAAGGTTTATTTGGGAGGGGCAAATAAATTAAGCAGTTCTTTACATTTACTGTGCTTTAAAAGCTGCATGCAGTTACATTATTGTAACTATTTTAAAACACCTGCAGAGCTCGGCTTTTATATCAGCGATAAAAGGATATTTCACCCTTAATATTAATTTGCTAGGTACGACAGGGTGGCTCGGGCTGGGAGGGGCCACAGCAGCTCATGCGGTCCCACCTCCTGCTCCAGCAGAGCCATCCCCGAGCACATGGCACAGGGCAGTGCTCCGACACTTCTGGAATCCTCCCAGTGCGGGAGACTCCATAACCACTCTGGGCAAGCTTCTGGGCAAGCTTCTGGGCCATTATTTTGGCGCAGCTTGGTTCTGATGTGCCCGGAGCTCACCCAGCAGCGCTGCTGCATCCCCAGCCCCGCGCAAGGGGCACAGAACCGCGCCCGCACCGCCCGGGAACGTCCCCGCGGAGGCAACTCCAGCCCTTCCCGGAGCGATTATTATTGCGGGAACACCTCGGGAACCTGCTGTGACCCCAGGCCGCTGCCGTCCATCCCTCCCCCCAGCAGTACTCCACGGAAAACCAGCTCGTTTCGGGCTCCCCGCAGCCCCAGCCCCGCCGGGTCTGCGCTCCCCGCGCTCTGCGGGCGCCGAGCATCCCCCGGGCCCCCGGCTGGGGCCGCTCACCCCGCGGCCATACCCCCCTGCCCAACCCTCCGGGCATCTCCCTGGCTCTCCCCGCTAGTCCTGGCGGCCTGTGGCTGTCCCTGGAGCTCCGTGGCAGTCCCTGGCTGTCCCCGGCAGTCCCCGGCAGTCCCCGCCGCTCCGGCTCCCCGCGCACCTGCCCGGGCCCAGCGCTGGCCGCGGCCGCTCCGCACAGGCCGCGCTGCCGGGGCGGGGCTGGGGCCGCCCGGAAGCCGCAGCCGGGCGGGGGAAGGGGAAGAGGCAGAGCCGGGCAGGTCCCGGGAGCTCCGGGAGGGATCCGGGGGGAGTTTGGTGCCTGCTCCCCGCTCCTGTGGCCGGAGCGGAGGGGGCGAATCGCCGCCCATGGAGCCCTGCTGGGGCGGCCCGGGCAGCGCGGCTCGGCCGGGGCACACGCGTGGGAGAAACGCGGAGTTGTGTAAAAATCCGTCCCCAAACAGCGATCTGAGCGCACTGACACTGCTGGGGGTGTTCATGGGGAGAGGAGAAGCTCCAGGGAGAGCTCAAAGCCCCTTCCAGTGCCTAAAGGGGCGCCAGGAGAGCTGGAGAGGGACTGGGGACAAGGGCTGGAGGGACAGGACCCAGGGAATGGCTTTAAGCTGGAAGTGGGGAGATTTAGATGGGATATTGGGAAGGAATTCCTGGCTGTGAGGGTGGGCAGGCCCTGGCACAGGGTGCCCAGAGCAGCTGTGGCTGCCCCTGGATCCCTGGCAGTGCCCAAGGCCAGGCTGGACACTGGGGCTTGGAGCAGCCTGGGACAGTGGGAGGTGTCCCTGCCATGGCAGGGGTGGCACTGGGTGGGATTTAAAATCCCTTCCAACCCAAACCATTCCATGATTCTGGGATTTCCAAAGTTACGGGTAAAAGTCAGGGAACTGGAGCTGAGTGTAGAAGGAGAAGCATTTGGTAAATACAATTCCTGAAAGGAGACATGGAGCAGATAAAAAGGAGTGAAATACCAGAGGAAAGTGAACTTACAGTGAGGTTTATTTGGGGTAATAAAACTCTAAAGAACAGGATAGGAAATGCCAGTAAAGTTTGCAGCAAGAAACCGCTAATTTTCAAGCTGGAGAATCTTTCACAGTCTCAATCTGAGTTACATCAGCAAAAATTTTATGAGTTTTTCTATATGATTCAGAAACTATCACGAAATGGAGGAAACCATGTGTGAAGGATCAGAACAATATTTAAAAAGTCATTGCAGAATTCTGGAAATCCTTTTTTCATGGGGAAACTATGTAAATAAATACAGAATTAACATCATTGAAATAGTGCCTGTGTGTTAAATCTGAATCTAAAAGAAATACAAAATAAATACAAAATATGGTCCAAGGTGCAGAAGGTTCCCCAATACAGTTAAAAATAATTGTACTGATGCAACTGACATTTACTGTCAAGAAAATGAGAAAATGAAGCTTTTCCCTGGTTCTAATGGAGCTTGGATTAATGGTCAATTAAAAGGTGCTGCCACTGCGTGTCCATACCAAGGCAGTGGCTTAGGGGAGGTTGATCTCCCCTCTAAATAAAAAATCATAAGCTCTGTACTGCATGGGATACCCTAGAAATAGTTATTCTAAACTGGCTGGAATATTCTCTCTGTCCTGATACCCTTGTCAGAAAAGTAGCCAGTTCCTGAAACTTTATTATAAGTGGAAACCTCCCCAAAATACATATTAATCTTCTCTGCCTCCTCTCCCAAGGTGATCTCCTTACTGCCTGGAGCATGAAAATTGATTATCTTTAATATGATTTTAGTTTGCATTATAACAGGCTTGAATAGGGAATGTAAAATATCCAGGCTTTCTTAAATCCTACCATCTTGGGCTTTGGCAGTGGACCCACAAGTTGTGTGTTTGCACTATAAAGGAAAGTTTCCCTGTGCTCTTTCAGACTTGGCTGCATTGGAACTTGATTAAGTGTCATGTATTCCTGTTTATTAATGAGGTAGAAAAGGTGCTTCTGACCAGTGTTCACTCTGCCCTCAGAACTATGAACATCTTCTTCAAATCTCTAACCCTTCTGCTGGCCAGAGTGGGATCTTTGTGACTTCAAGTATCATTTCAGCCACTGAACTTTTGATTTCCAGTCCTTTAATAATAAGGGACTGTGCCTTGTTAGATGTCTAATTTTCTCCCTAGGAGAATTCCAGCATTCAGTGATGACACATCCACTCTAGTTCACTAATACTGAAGCTTATGAAGGAATTTTCATAACACTGACCTTGTAAAAAGGTACAAAATTTCGAAAATTTTGCAAATGTTCTTCAGTCACGTCCAATATCTTCGTTTTTCATTCCAGGCATTTTCTCTCAGTTTTTATTTTACTTAAGTCTGCTACTTATAAGACACTGCATTTCCTCTCAGTTTTTATTTACTTAAGTCTGCTACTTACAGGACACTGCATTTCCTCTAAGTTCTTCACTTTATTTGTTAAATGCTCATTTAGTGTGGCATTTTCAGGGACAGGATGGTATTTCCCCAGGACTGGAACATCTGTCTGTAGTTGTCTTCCAGCACCAATGTGAATTTGCATCCAAGTAACCCAAGGCTTAAACCAACCAACACATGAACTTTGTGGTCAAAGATTTTGATGGGGTGGGATGGAAAACTGGGGGAAAAAAAAAAAAAAAAGGTTTTATTAAATGCCTTGAGATGTCAATTCACAAATATTTCAGCTTGGATTAAATTCCTTGTTAAGGACTAACCTCTGGAAGCGTCTCCTTTCTGCAACATCTGCTGTGGAGGGGAGACTCGGGCACTGGAGCTGGAAGGAGCCTCTCACCAGGCAGAGAGACAAACAGATGGAGCTGGGGAAGATGCAGGATTGAAAATCACTGTGGTTTGGACCTCACTTGTAGATCCTTAATTTCCCCCCAGAGAAAATTGTCAGATTGGAGCCGAGGCATTAAATATTTCAGCCTTTGTGTGTGTGTGCCTTACTGAGTCAGAGCCTGGCCTGGAGCACTTCCTCTGCTCTGCTGGCCTCTCCTCAGCTGCAGAGAGCCCCAGCAAAGTCACCTGGTGTGAGTTCACTTCAACCAGTAAATAAAGCTTGCCTTTCACATTTGGAATCACCAGGAAAAATGAGGGGGGGAAAAAAAAAAAAAAAGCAGGCTGAATGAAACCAGAAACTGTGATTTCGTTTGCCAAGACGCTCGTGTTTTCTCAGCAGCAGGGATGTGTCCTGCAAATTTAAATCTGGAAATATTCCTGTCCATGCAGAGCTGGCTGTTTGATCTGGGCACGTTATGTGCTTTAATTGGCCCTAAAGGAGAGTCTGTGTATGTGGAAACACCCTGAGTCTGGTTTCTTAACAGGATTTTAATAATAGAAGTAATCTCTTACACAAAACTTTTGTTTGCAGCATACTGGGAGCTTGTCTTTGTGTTTTAATTGATGTGAAATGCTGGGAAGCACCTGGCTCACTGGGAATCACTGGGAGCTGCAGCTTGATGGGTGTGTGAGGGCAAGGAGTTAAATTTTGATGGCTTGGGTTATGATCTGTGTGTAAGAAAAGAAGTCCAAAGGCTGTTCTGAAGATGTGCCATTTTCTCCGCTCACCCGTCTGGGTCAGAGCAGTTGGGACATTTCAACTGTAATTCTTTAAATTCAAGGGATTTGAGATAAAAATCTGTGCATTTTAAATTGCCATCCTCTTTGAAATACTTTGTGACCCCCACTAATCTTGTTTCTCTCCCTCTTCCCCCAAAATATTCTCCAAGCTTGTTTGATACCACTTTTGATGTGGAAGAGTGGAGTCATCTCTTCTGAAAAAAACAAAGAGTAAAGTAGGAGCAGGAATATTGAGCAGGAATCCAAGTGGTTCCTGTGCTGGGAGAGGAAGGAAATTGGGTGGTTCGAGGTGTAGAATTACTGGTAAGTTACGAAAATTTATTTTAGTAGGCAAAGCATTTTCAGTACTTATGAAGAAGCTTGGGATTGGGAGAAATATGATTTCCTGTAATCAAGGTGCTGGGAGTTGTTTGCCAGCCACTAATGCCTTTAGGGAAATCTCGTAGCAAAGCGTGTAAATGAAAGGGATATTAGCAGAGATTGGCTTCATTTTCTTCAGGGCAAAACTGTAAAAAGTTATGGTGTTTCATATGCCCTACTTCAGGTGCTTTAGTTATCTCCTGGCTGCTCTGTTCCAGAAGTTGTTGGAAAATGTTTTGACAATACTGGTGAAGCTAAGCTGGTATAAATTTTGTCTGTTGTGCTACAGAGAAATTTGTGTGGTAAAAAGGCTTATAAATGTTAAATAAGAGGAATTTTGGGTCAATAAGACCACTGATAAATCTCCTGGTAAATTAAGTGTGCCTGGAGTCCTATATTTAGTGGAGCTATTGCCAAATTCCAGCGAGGCTCAAGCATTTCCAATAATTATTACAGCGAAATTTACAGCATGTATTTTTTCTCCTATTGACATATTAAGCATATTTGCAAGAGATCACATCCTTCAGGGGACTGGGTAACTGTAGCCTGGGTAGAGGTGTGCCCAACCTCGTAATCATTGTCAATTATTGCAGAAATCACAGAACCATTGAGGAGTTTGGGTGGGAAGAGACCTCAAAGCCCATCCAGTGCCACCCCTGCCATGGCAGGGACACCTCCCACTGTCCCAGGCTGCTCCAAGCCCCAGTTTCCAGCCTGGCCTTGGACACTGCCAGGGATCCAGGGGCAGCCACAGCTGCTCTGGGCACCCTGTGCCAGGGCCTGCCCACCCTCCCAGGGAACAATTCCTGCCCAATATTCCATCTAAATCTCCCCTTCTTCAGCTTAAGACCATTCCCCCTTTCCTATCTCTATGCCCTTGTGAAAATACTGATAATAATCCCTTTTTACTTTGGATGAGGATTCCTCTCTGCATTGCTCCCTGTGCCATGGGCAGGTGAGGTGCCAACCGTGCCACTGCATCCACAGAACTCACGGCATCGATCCCTTGGTGGGGACAGACCTGGGCGTTTACTGGGAAGGACTGGAAATTAAATCAAGCTAATTCCTTTTGGTCCCTCTCGCCAAGCTGTGTGTGCATGTGTGGGGTTGTGTGGAGTCACAGATTGCATTCCTAGAATTGAATCCTCTTGGAGTTGCTCCTAATGTGCCTCTTGCACTGGAGGAAATGGATATTACGCTTGCTGGGTTGAAACGTGCGCTCAAATGCATTGGGAGTTTGATACTATTTTTCAAACTGCCAAATAGATAATGTCAGAACATTTCTGAAATGGGATCCTAACATCAAGATATACGGCACCAATCAGCTCACATCAGGCAAAGTACAGCGTAAAGCCGGGGATGGAGGAAACTACTACAGAATTTCCATTTTCATTCCCTATGTCAACAGCTTTGTAACTTACCTAGTAGATTGTTTTATGTTTTCCAGACATATTCTCAGTAGACCACAAACACTACATTCAGCTCAGCCTTCAGAACCCAAAGAATTAGATATGCTGTAGTTTATGAAATGGATGTTTATGAAAGTATCCTTTGTTTGAATTGCTCAAAAACCCAACATGAATTCAAACTTTGACAGCGTAAGCAGAAAATAAGAGGGCCATAGTGATCTCCCAAATGTAGCCTTAACTATTGAGGTTCTCATATTGAAAATGCAATTTTCTGTCTCGATGTTTATGAATGTCTTCAAATTCCCTTTCATAATAGCCCCTTTTTGACAGGCCTTTTTCAACTCTGAAATATGAGAAGAAAGGTTGCTGCAGAGTGTAGAATATACCATTACAGGAGGTGCACCTCTGTCCCTCAAGCCAACCGCGCTCCTTTGGAAGGCAGGGATGATAAATGCACATGGAGGAGCTCGCAGAGCCTGAGATCCATTGCAGAGAAGCAGGATTCTTTTACTGAATCCCAGTCAGTTCGGATGCTAAAATACACTGTGGCACTTTGGGGAGCCTGTCTGTGTAAAATGTATGAATTCTGTGTGATTTTATAAACTGGGTATAACTCCAGCCTCACGGAATCTCCGAGTGCTGGCAAACCTCATCACGCAGTCGCTGAGGAGCAGTCAGAGCTGTTAACATGGAATTGCTCTCCATGGGTAGGAATGTGTGTTTTGTCTGGGAGAGGGCCTACCCTGAAGGAATCCAGTTCCCTCTGGTCACCTGTATGCAGTTTTCACGTTGTCCTGGTGCTTCTGTGAGAATCTGGTGGCTGCTGAGGGAAGAGTCCTGCAGGAGATTCCATCCTGAGCTGGATCCTCTCCTCTGCTCTGGTGGGGCCCCACCCGCAGGGCTGTGTCCACCTTTGGGGTCCCCAGCACAAAAAAACCCCATTGGAATGAATCCAGAGGAGGCCACAGAGCTGCCCCAAGGGCTGGAGCCCCTCTGCCCCAGAGCCAGGCTGGGAGAGCTGGGGGTGCTCACCTGGAGAAGGGAAGGATCCAGAGAGAGCTCAGAGCCCCTGCAGGGCCTAAAGGGGATCCAGGAGAGCTGGAGAGGGACTGGGGATAAGGGATGGAGGGACAGGACACAGGGAATGACCTTAAGCTGAAGAAGACTAGGTTTAAATTAGATAATATGGAGAAATTCTGACTTCACTTCTTGTCTTAGTAACATTTTTACATAAATACCGTGTGAACTGTGAGGGGAGTAGAATTCTGCAGTAACCTCAAATGAAAACAAAATTAAAATGTTTGTCTTTTTTTGTTTTAAGTGTCTCTATGATGTGAATTATCTCATATATTGTGGTGGGACATACCCAGGGTTCCCTTCCCTCCCGCTGATCTTGGCTTGGGGTCTGGGTTCAGCTCCCCATTCAAACAGCAGCCTGAGTAAATAATATATAAATAGATAAAGCGTTTTATAAATGTGAAAGTGGTTGAAATTCCCTTGGCCTGTGTCCATGCCTGCCTTCAGAGAGTGCTGATGCCCGGGCTGGGAGCAGAGGAGCACAGTGGTTAACTGGAACCACGTGCTGGGACATCCTCTGGCTGGGCTGTGCTGGACCTGGCTGTGTTCCCACACCTCCTGGGAGCTGACATCCCTCCAAAACGCTCCTGAGGCCATAGTCCAGCAAATCCAGGTGGCAGGTGCACAGCTGGGCTGGGAGGCTCCCCTGTGTCCATCGATGGAGGCAAATCTATTCCATGTGCAGCTCCCAAAGGTGGTTTAATAACAAACATTAAAATGCCAACTGACCTGCAACGGGAATAAAAACATTGTTTGTGACATTAAGCACCTTCACATGAAATAATTCAAGTGAACCTGGAGCAGATTTTAAGCATAAGGAGGTCCCTGGGTGGTGAGGGTGGAGATGCTCACCTTGGAAAGATCAGGCAGCTGCTGAAGCCTCCGTGTGCTCCCACTTGTGACAAAAACCAGGTGGGGGCAAAGGCAGCTCCAGAGCCAGCCTGAGGAGTGAGAGGGAAGCTGTGCCAGTCAAAAGATAGGAAACAGTTCTATTTCTGCTAGTGCTGAAAGGCACCAGCAGTCAGGAGGAGCAGGTGAACAAGTGCTTTGCTCCTGAATTTGGACATCTTGTTTAAAACTCCCCAAATTTCTCCACTCTCAGGATGCTTCCTCCAAATTTCTGTCATCCCCCGCCTGGTTTAGCTTTTTCTGGCCTTTATGGAAGCACAAGAGGAAAGCCAGCAGAGTTGAACCCAACTGAATGGTTGAATAGTTTTATCCTGCTCTGGAACACAGAGCAGAGATCGTTTTCATTTGTTTATTGTTTCAGCACTGGGCAAATACAAATGTTTCTCTTGCGTGCAAGGATATTTTTAATGCTGCTTTTTAGATGTTGTTTTATTTTGCTTGAAGCTCCAGATGCATTCTTCCCAGAATTTCTAAGCTCGTTCTTTTAATTTTTTTTTAAGGGTATCCTGTCAGTTTTTAAATACAAGCTTTTCATGTTGCTAGTGAATTGCTTTGATCTGCAGATGAGAGCTGAAGAGACACAGTTTCCTCAGCGCTGAACTTTGCCAAGAGTTCCGAGAGCTGTGATGGATCTGAAAATCGGGAAGAGAAAATTCCTGACTGGACTTTCCAAAGCAAAATCTTTTCCCATTGTCTGAAAACAAAATGCCCAGAACAATTTGTCTGCGGTTTGGTGGGATGAAAGTGAATGAAGGTAAAAGGAACACAGTCTGATGAACGTGTTCTTTGTTTTATTTATGGAGTAATAGCTGGGAAATAAAGTTATATTCCTCTCTCTCCATGCCACATCTCCCTCTACTGTTAGGGGAGCTGGCTAGGGAGGGTCTGGCAGCATGGAGGGATAGCTGGGGGAAAAAACTGCCCCTGAAGTGGTCTTTAAAAATTAATCCTGAAAAGGACAGTATCCAGTGATGCTGCAGGACAGGGAAATAGTCCTGGCTGGATTGGAGGAGGTTTCCAGGCCATCACCAGCTCCTGGGCCAGACCCAGCTGCTCAGGGCTTTCCCTCAGTGGTGTGGAAATCCCCAGGGATGAGGAAGGCTCAGCCTTCCCAGGGAGCCCATCCTGTGCCCTCTCAGGGAAGACATTTTTCCTGAAAATCCAGGGCTTTGGGTGCCTCTCAGTGCCTAAATTCATGAAATACACACATCCCTTGGGGGGAAATGGGCTGTTTTGGGCAATTCATGCCAAATTACACAGTGGGTGGGAAGAGGCAGCCCAAAATTATTCTCAAAAACACCACAGTTCCTTCAGATTCGGATGAGCGACTCTTTTTAGCTTAGCTGCTACTTGAATTCTACAGCATATTCCAGGGAATAAGTAAATAAAACACCATTCATGCCATGGGATCAGCATACTAATTTATGGCCAGATCTGAAGCCTTTTCCCAAGGCAAAATACAATTAAAGCCAGGCAGAACTTGACCCGAGTGAGCACTTCAGCATTTGATCTGTGAATTTGACTTTTCTGCATTTTTATTATTTTTATACAGTAGTAAAAGTCTTTCTCCTGCTGGATATTTTACATTGTGCTGGATATTGAATTCCTTGCAGCAAAGGCCTCACCTCTTGAAACCTAATCTTATATAGCGTGCTGTCTAAAGAACTTAATTCTTATTGGGATAACAGGTTTAAAAATATATATTTTTAAAGCATATCCGTGACATTTTTGTTAACCTGGTTCTAACAGTGGTCCAGCAGGAACAGCAGAGGATGAAAAGCGAGGAACAGGCTGAGATCTAATCTGACCCAACTCATTGATTCCCTCCCTGACCTTGGGTAAGCCTTTTGACCTGCCTGGGCCTCAGTCAACTCAGCTGGAAAATTGGGTAAAGAGTGGAGCCTGTTAGAAAACCATCTTCAATTTGAACAAAGATTTCCCGGAGACCCAAAAAAAGGGAGTGGAGTCATTCTGTACAGCCATAATTGATTGTGCACTGCACAAGAATAACATCCTGAGCCGTGGGATACCATGGATGACATCTCATTCGTCCTGCTGTGGCTGGGTGGTCTCTGGGTCCATTTTTCCTGTCTCCAGAGCTGCATTTTCCCGTTCCCAGCATTAGTCTGGCTGTGCCTGCCCTCAGTGGGAATGTGGCTAAAATACTGCATGAGCCTGAGAAGGTGGTGGGGAGGAATTATTATTCCTGTTTGGGTTGGAGTTAGTGAGGTAAATTATTGTCCCCTGGATTTAGCGTGACCCGGAGTGGCATCACCTGCCACTAACACCTAAAAATGAAGTCAGGGATTTACTCAGAATTCATAGAATTGTGGAATGATTTGGGTTGGAGGGACCTTAAAGCTGATCTAGTTCCACCCCTGCCATGGCAGGGACACCTCCCACTGTCCCAGGCTGCTCCAAGCCCCAATGTCCAGCCTGGTCTTGGGCACTGCCAGGGATCCAGGGGCAGCCACAGCTGCTCTGGGCACCCTGTGCCAGGGCCTGCCCACCCTCTGAGATTCTCCTGAGGCTTTCCAGAGTATCCTGGCTCTCCCAGGCGAGGTTTCCTGCCACCAGCCTGCCCTCACCACGAGGAAGGTCCAGCTGCAATCCCAGCGCGAAGCCTCGTGCGCAAGCTGGCGCCGGATCCATTTCCAACCAGGATGGGTTGGCTTTGCCCACATTCCCCCATCCCGAGTGGAGCTGCTCATCCCAGCCCGGTGCTGGATCCTCCCCAGGAGGGCTGGGAGTCGTGGGAGGCAAGCCAAGGGCAGTGCCAGGGCCTGTGGCTCCCGGCACGAGGAGCTGGCGGCGGCTCCCGGCGCTCCCGGCCCTGGCACTGTTTGTCCTGGGCCCGGGCCAGCTCCTCCCGCCCGTGCCAGCGTGTTTCAGCTATCCCGGGCTCACTAAGCTGTTCTCCCTGACCCACGCTGCAAAAATGACCGTTTCCTTTCCCCAATTCCCACATCTGCCGTTTGTTTTGCTCTCTTTGCCTTGCCCGAGGTTTGGGAAGGAGTTCAGGAATGTGGAGCGCTGTTCAAACCCAGGCTGACCTCAGAGGCTGAGTGGCATTTCTCTGGCAAGGCCTGGACCTGAATAGTGAAGGGGAAACGGGCATGTTTCTTCGTTTCCACATGGGTATTTCTAGTTGTTTTTTAATAAAAATAATGATTTTGCTCTAAAATGTTACCCAGAGTAGGAGGGACCTGGTATTTCCCATGGAAACCAGTAAATCCTGGTCTGCCTGTTAATTGGCTGTCGTTATCCTTCCATGAAATAATTTAAACTTTAACATTAATATTAGGTGCAAACACCTAAAAAAAAAGTCACTCCTACCAGTCCAAATGAAATTACTATGTGAGAATGACATTTATGTTGGAATAAAATCATCACTGTGCCTCATATAACATAATATGTCTGTATATTTTGCTTCACAAAACAAAAAAATCCCAGGCTCTGCTCTCTTTAAAAGTGCAGGCACAGAGAAACAAAAATTTTGCTTGAAAATATTCAGTACTTTGATGGAATATTCTGCAAAGTTGTGTTTCATTTTGAAGGCATATTTAGCAAGGAAATTTGAAAAGCAGTGAGGACAAACAGTGTAAAAGCAAAATGCAGTGAGAATTTGCAGAAAATCACAAAATATTACAGTTTGAGAGGGGCTGAAGGATGTGCAATGACCAAGAATTCACCTTTTTTTTTTCCCTCTTCTTTTATTTTCCAAAGAGAAAAGGACTTGATCGACCTCCCTAAATGCATTTCCCTGCGATCCCTTTTAATTGCAAATAAGTGATTGCAAAATTTTTTAGGCCTATATGGATATATCTGCACCCCTGAAATAAAGAAGAATAAAAACAATCACATCTTGGGGGAGGTAAACTTGTGAAGGAAGATTAAAGGGAGATTTAACCAACAGAATTACTGTCCACAAAGATGCTTCCCTGCCTTTTTTTGCAGCAATTCCATGGAAATTTGGTGTTAAAATAGAAACTAGAGCTAAAACTGGGATCTAGGTCTACTGCTCTGTATTCCTCTGGGCTTACAAGGCTAAGCAGCAGTAGAGGAATTACCCACAAATATTTGGTGGGTTTTATATCAAGAGCCTAAAATAGCTGGGTACTTACGGAATTAAAGGGAAGGGAATTTTAACAGAGCTGATTAAAGTGGCTGCGATGCTGCTTTTTAGATTATTGGCCAGGGCTGAGGAGCTGGATTTTTGTGCCTTTGGGACACGTGATCCTGCTGGGAGTGGGGAGGTGATGCAGGAGGAAGTGTCGAGGTTTGTGTGCTCTGCCCTGGCCGGTGCCAAGTGACACCTCC
Source organism: Monarcha castaneiventris obscurior (assembly GCA_026261815.1). Taxonomy (NCBI): domain Eukaryota; kingdom Metazoa; phylum Chordata; class Aves; order Passeriformes; family Monarchidae; genus Monarcha; species Monarcha castaneiventris. The sequence goes on from JAMPIT010000886.1 coordinate 1,422,898, forward strand.
TGCCCTGTCCTCTCCTCTGAAGTGCCACGTGTGCCATCAGAAGCCCTCAGACACTTCTGAAAGCTTTCAGTTATTCATATTTAATCTGCTGCTATCACCCTGGTGTTCCTTTTTCTGCTTTTGCTTCTGGCCAGATTTCCTCCCACCATCGAGCACCTTTGTTTAAGATCATTTCCCCCCAGATAGATCAGGTTGCATTTTTTTTTTTTGAAGTTCAGTGCCATTTGTCACCATTCAGTGGGTGACTCTGCTTTGATGGCTGGGGCCATCCCCTCGGGCTGTTGTGGGAGCAGAGTCAGAGAGGAAAAGTGCCATGAGCTCATCCAGCTCCGGGGATGGCGCTGGCTCTGCTCTGCTGGCGGGGCCGTGGGGGGATCTTTGGGCAGCTCTTTGGATCCGAGTTCCCTGTTTGCTCCACAGGCAGATAAGGGTCTCTTTCATGTGCAGGAGCCGTCAGGAAAGGAAAACCCAACGCTCTGGTGGAATGGCTCCACCATTGTGGCCGGGAGACCCTGCACAGCATCAGCTGATAGTGCCTGTCTGTGCTTCAAAGAGCTGTGGCGGTGGCAACAGAGACTCGGGGCTCGTGGCCTTGTCTGGAGTCCTCTGTGCATCCTCAGCCAAGCACCACATGGGCACAAAGTGTTTCAAATACAGGAATTTTTGGCATAATGCTTAAATATGGAGGTGTTTTGTGCAGAGTGAAAGGCAGAAATATAGCTAGAAAGTGATCTAAAGTCTGTGGTTTTGGTAGAAAATGAATACAAATAGTTAAGCCAGGGGGATAAATAATTTCTCACTGAAGTCAGTGCAAAGGTCCCTTCGATTTTTTCAGAAACATAGAATGGTTAGAGTTGGAAAGGACCTTAAAGCTGATCTAGTGCCACCCCTGCCATGGCAGGGACACCTCCCACTGTCCCAGGCTGCTCCAAGCCCCAATGTCCAGCCTGGCCTTGGGCACTGCCAGGGATCCAGGGGCAGCCACAGCTGCTCTGGGCACCCTGTGCCAGGGCCTGCCCACCCTCCCAGGCAACAATTCCTGCCCAATATCCCATCCAGCCCTGCCCTCTGGCACTGGGAAGCCATTCCCTGTGTCCTGTCCCTCCAGCCCTTGTCCCCAGTCCCTCTCCAGCTCTCCTGGAGCCCCTTTTTTGCCTTGGAGCCTTCCCTTCTCCAGGCTGAACACCCCCAGCTCTCCCAGCCTGGCTCCACTGGACAAGTGAAGAGAAAATCTGTGTTATTTGTGTTTGTGATCAATGTAGTTTGTGGTGACAAAGTTGCTACGTGGAGGGAAGTTTTACATCCCAATTTTCTTCAGCTTCTTGCCGTCCCTACATTTAACTGTGAGTATTTGTTGGTCTGTAATGGTTTTTTCCCATGCTGGGACACTTTTCTGGGCATGTCAAAGCACCGTAACTGCAGTAGGGTCCTGCTGATGCTCAACTAGCTTAAAACCAGTGATTTCTGTAAATGTTTTTGTTGTTTGTGACATAGGTGGGTTTTTCTTCCTTTAAAAATCTGTCAGGAGATTCATCACAATGAGTGTCCCTTTATCAGCTGGAGCAAAGAGGGTAGAGAGAGCAGGTCACTCTGTTAGTGGAACTACAACCAAAAAAAAGGCAAAAAATGGAGAAAAAATACATTCAAATACTTCAGTCTCATCAGACTGACTGTCTTCCAGCTTATGAGCTAATTGAGGAGACAATGGCATAAAAGCACTTCTTGTTGGAGTTAGAGAAGTAATTAATTGATCAGATGTTGTTCCTACAGCAATTACCTGATATTCCCCTGTTAATCAGCTGAAAATTTTGGTGTCAGTATCAACATCCAACATCTCTCTGTTTTCCACAGTGGATGAACCAGGTCCTTCTCCTTCTCCAGGGGCCTGTGGCTGGTTTTGGCCGTGGCTTTCTGGGAACGTTTGTCATGTCACGGATGCCCAAGAACTCTGCAGGCTGGAGACTTTTCCATAATTAAACCCGGTGCAAAATAAAGGGAGATCTTCATCACACTCTTTGTATTCCTATAAAATCTGTTGCCATGGGAGCTGGCATTGAATAGCAAGGTAGTGGAAATCCAGAGTGTTACATTACGTTTGCCCTGTAGCCACAGGAGGGTCCCTTAAAATAAAGTCGCCTTTTATCTTTCCTTTCTGAATAAACATAAAACTAGATTTTTAGTGCAAAATCCTGATTTCAAGGTTATTGATGCCAGACTAAATTAATACAGTCTGTGCCATAGCATACAAAATCCCCAGCAAAGCCAGGGATACTCCTGTCTTTTGAAAGCTTGACATTTGTTTTTCATAATGAACTTAAAGGTCACCAGCTACAGATGAATCAGGATACCTGCTCGAGTTTACATTTACATGCATTTTATTTTATTCCCATGTGCACTTTTTATGAGATCCATCACTGGAATAAAACTGTAGCCCTCTCTTATTATCCGGGTTTGATGGTCTAGAAGAGTCATCAACCTGCTGCCTTTAGGAGCAGCAACTGGGCTCCCGTGGAGCTGCTGCAATTCCGGCTGGAATGGGCACAGGAATGGCTGCCTTCTTCTTCCCTGAGCATCACCACCTCTAAATATGACATTAAAAAGTGTCTCTCTGTTCCTGATCCATAACTCCTCATGTCCTGATGCCCTGCTCAATCCCTGGGAATGATGGCAGCCCCGTCCGAGTTAGTGAGAAATGCTTTGTGTGTATTGATGCTTCTTTAATTCCCGTTTTATTTCTACAGGAGGAGCTGTAATTAATCAAAAGCCAACTTCCAGGGATTCAAAATGCCTCATCCAGCCCTAGAATGGATGTGTCCCGTCTCTTCTGCATATGAATTTTTGTTTTTGCTCAGCCTAGCTAGTGACCTGTATTGCTGCACGGATTTTTTTGAAACCAAATAACATTTTATACTTTTACCAAAATACCTGTGGAGCTGACAGAGCATGATGCATTCATTTCCCTTGATTTTGTAGTGAGGGAAAAGGCTAGCATGAATAATTCAAAAATAATGCTGAGACTGTTAAGATTTAGTACTGGAGAGGTCATCACAGTTGGGAGAATGAGCTAGGAGACTATTACTATTCCACGATCTTTGAATCTCAAGGTGACATCATTATTATTTCTCTATATCTATAATGTGGTGCTGCAACCAACTCATTGCGGTGTTTCTCATGTAGGGGAGAAAGATCAATTACATACAGACCTCAAAATGTGAACTATAAGCATAGTGTCCAATAAAACTGTCATTAACAGTCACCACAATTTTAACTGTGTGCTTCCAGGTCAAGCTGCTTTAAAAATGATAACTGACATTGAAAGGTTGAATAAAGAGCGCCTGCTCCGAAGGGAACGGGGCTGCACCCAAATAAGTTGTCATTAACAAATTGGCTAATTCCGTTCTTCAGTTTACAGCACTCAGCATTGCTCTCTCTGTTTCTGGCTGTACATCCATAGAGGAGGCTGGGAAAAAATAAAGTCCTGAGTTTTCCACATGATCAGCATCGACAGCGGTACTGGGGACACAGAGAAAGCGTCCCTGTGTGGTTTAATTTTATTTATTCCTGTCTTGGATGAGAAACTGAAAGATGTCACCCAAATGGAAGCTGTATTGTGGTGGTGCTTTAACTGTTCCCTCACCTCTCGGTGTGCCTGTGGAAGCCTGAGTTATCCAAAATAAACACTCCCTGACGAATATTGGGAGTAATGTATGCCAGGAAACAGCCGCCAGGACTTCAGAGGCGCCTTCCATTGGGCGAGTGCTGCCTTGTGTGTTTAATTAAACATCCCTTTCCCTTGGAGAATATCCCTCAAGACTGCAACTCTTCCAATAAACACTTTTCCGACATGTTTTGTTTTCTTTTTTGTAATTTTCAGATGAGTCTGAGAGATAAATAAGGCAGCTTTCATAACGAAATTACAGAGGAAAAGGGTTGGTGAGCCACCTGTTCCGAACACGAGGACATTTGATGTAAGTAGAGCTCAAACGTTTGTAAAAAATATGCTGCAACTCTTTGAGGCTCTGATTCCTCCTCTGGTTTTGAAGGAGCAAGCTGCTATCCTCCTCTCTTAGTTGTTTCCAGTTTTCCTTGTGGGATTGAGGCTTGCAGCACTGGGAGAGCTCCTCGCTCCTGCATAGCTGGGCACAGAGGTGGTGCAGGATCAGGAGCATCCAGGGCTGTGCCTGCCTGGCCAGGGGCTCCAGCAGATCCTGCCCTTCCCACTTCTTGCTTCCTGTTTTTTGCCCTTTTGACTCCTCCAGAGCCGTGATCCGCAGCCAGGAGCACTCACAGCACCTTCCTGCAGCCCCAGAGCTCCAGCAGCTGCTCCAGGGGGTCTTCCCAGGACTCCGATGGCTCCTGGATAGCCAACAGCTCCGCCATGTTTGGGGTCTAAATGGGCTTCTTGTGCCTTTATTTTCCTAAATTCTGATCTACACCACTCCTGTGAATTAGGTGTTTTTGCCATACAACCACAGCCTGGTTTGGGTTTGACGGGATCTTAAATCCCATCCAGTTCCAGCCCCTGCCACAGGCAGGGACACCTTCCACTAGCCCAGCTGGCTCCAAGCCACGTCCAGCCTGGCCTGGAACACTTTACAGTGCTATAAAAATTATTAATGTGACTAAGAAACCTATACAAGGAGCAAAGAGATGAAAATGTGTAAAAAATGAAGAGCCTTTGTTATTTTGCGTGCCAGGCTTTCTGGTGTGCACAGCTGGAGGGAGGGGGCACTGTGGCAGGACCGTGGGCTCCAGCCCTGCTGAACCAAAAGATTAAGAGGAGATTGGTCAGAGAAATCAAAATGATAAAGGCTGGGAGAGACGTGATCCTGCAGCAGGAAAAAATAAAACAACTGTGAAACAATGTCTCTCTAATGACTACAGGAAAATTAAAGAGAGAGCAACGCAGCAGCTTCCTGGGTATTGCTCTTTTCCTGCTCAATCAAACATTTATTTTAATTTTTAGCTTTTGGAGGAAAGCCACATGACTTCAGCTGCACTTCACCCTCGTTACACACCCTGAGCTGCCGAGATGTTTGTGTCAGGTTGCTGCACACTGTGCTGCTCATCCTCTGCAGTGGATAATCCAGCAGGGATTGACTCCTGGGCCCTGCCCTGGCATTCGTTTGGGAGGGCCAAGAGATTTGAGCATCATCACCAGCAGGGATGGGCTTGTTGGACAGCTAAGAACTGGAGATCAGAGAATCATGGAATGGTTTGGGTGGGAAGGGACCCCAAAGCCCATCCAGTGCCACCCCTGCCATGGCAGGGACACCTCCCACTGTCCCAGGCTGCTCCAAGCCCCAGTGTCCAGCCTGGCCTTGGGCACTGCCAGGGATCCAGGGGCAGCCACAGCTGCTCTGGGCATCCTGTGCCAGGGCCTGCCCACCCTCACAGGGAACAATTCCTGCCCAATATCCCATCTAAATCTCCCCACTTTCAGCTTAAAGCCATTCCCTGTGTCCTGTCCCTCCCTGCCTTGTCCCCAGTCCCTCTCCAGCTCTCCTGGAGCCCCTTTAGGCCCTGGCAGGGGCTCTGAGCTCTCCCTGGAGCCTTCTCCTCTCCAGGTCTCCCAGCCTGGCTCCAGAGCAGAGGGACTTCCATGAGATAAGAAAAAAGATCAATTTTATGGCACAACCATTGAGATCTTCAGCTTGCTTTTGTCCTTATCACAGCCCCTCTTGCTTTGGGGCCACCACACCACAGCAGCAGCTCCATTTACTGTTAGATTTATGGTCAGGTGCTGTGGTGACAGAGCTACAAAATATGGGATTCTGCAGGTCGGGGGCCAATTCAAATGGGTCACCTGCTCTAGGATTTCCAAACTTAATATTGCCCTGATTTGTGTTATAAGGAGTGTGGGAAGAGTTTTGCTGCCAGTTATGCCTCTTGGATCACCTGAGGACTTCCTCTGGAGCCCACGTGCTCCCTGCACAGTGCTGGGTTTTGCTTGGAAAGGCCATCTGGCTATAGGGGATCTTGCTGGAGATTTAAAAAGCATAATAATAATTTAATAATAATGAAATCTTGTTGACAAAAATGATGTTTTTGCAGAACCAAGCAGGGAGGAAATCCTCCTTCTGCCAGAGTTTGGGTTTCATAATGTGTTTTGAAACAACACTGGAGTCCTTTCAGAAGAGGGAAAGTTATGGTGCACTAGTCCCTAAACCAACCCCAAAAACACTGAAACAAGTGTTCTGAATGGATTTATTGTTCATCACTGTCCAAACTAGAAACTCCAGCAATTAATAATGAATTTGGAAGAAGTGTTGAAAAGCTACAATAGTGAGAAATTGCTTTTCCCATGGAGGACATTCTGTGCCCAGTGCCCAGTGAAGGATGGGACCCTGTTACCCCACCAGGAGACAAGAGGAAGGTGGCAGAAAAGGAAGGGCTGAAGAGAGTCATTAACCTGTTTATCATTAAAAAAAACCAGCACAAGTTTGTTCCTAGCAAAGTGCAGCATTCAAGGAAATGTAAACACAACTGCAACTATTTCATTTCATGGGAGGTTTTTGTTGCTCTCCTATTAAATTTAATGGGTTGCCTCATGAGAAGCAGCTCATTAATATGAATATGAGGAGCACGTTTCAACCTGCAAACTAAATAACACAAAGATGGGCGATGTTGATTTTCCTTTGCTTTTTAAAAATATGAACTAGAGCTGTGGAAGTAGCTGGAGCCTGGGGATAAAGCAGGGAAGTGGGAATCAGGGGCCGTGCTTCCCGTTCCACTCCGTGTCGGATCCCTCTGATGTGAACCCGAGCAAATCAATTAACTGCTGTTTGCTTTGGTTCCTGGAGCAGGTTAAATCAACGAACACTGCACTGCTTATTGGGAGGCTAAATAATTAGAATTAATTATGCTGGTTTCCATGAGCAGCACGCAGTGCCTGGAGTGATGGGCAGTGCTGGAGTGGGGCTGCAGGGCTGGGATTTGGGATGTGTTGGTCTGCTGGGGTCTGGGCTGATCCAAAAGCTTCACCCCACTGGTGTGGTTGCATTTATTGGTGGTGATTCCAGGGTGACCATGACCACGGAATTCGGGATTTTCCGTGTGTCTGCCCGTGGACAAGGCTAAAAAGAACACTCCCACATCCTTGGCTCCCTTTGGAATGATGGACAAAACTCTTTCCATGAGGTTTCTGCTTGATGTGTTTCCAGGAAGCTGCTACATGGAAAAAAAAAAAAAGAAGCAAAATGAGCAAAACACCTTCAAAATGAAATTGAAAAATCAGGCAACAAGCAGCCAGGAAGGGTCATATTTCTGGCCCTCAAAAATTATTAATTTTCCCACATTTATCAAACTAGGATTAATTTTCCAGAAGACTTTGGATTCAAAAGTCCCTTTTGTGATTTCGCTGCTTGGCCACAAGACTGATGCTCACCTGTGAATTGCATGCGTGGTTTAGGGACCTCCAGAAACTTCAGTTGTTTCTTTATTTGTCACTTATTCATCAGCAAGATTCCTTATGATAATTTTAAATTCATAAATTGATGTGGGGTTTGTCTTAAACCCTCCTAGTGGAGTTTATGATGGGGGGGGTAGTTGAGGCATGGGAGGTTTCACAAAAAATTCATTATTATTTATTTCACATGAAAATATTTAACAAAATAAATGTAACTGAAAAGTGCCAGAAATGCAGGCTGTGTATGACAGAATCTGTTACATTATTACAAATAATTACTTAATTCAGAGTTCCTTCAGCATGAGCCTTCCAAGGTGGGTATTTATCCCTGAGTTGTCCCTCTCCATTCCTGGTGGGAGCTCATCTCCTTGGTGCCTCCAAGGTCTGTCCAGGTGTTGGAAAACACATAAAAGCAGCCTGATGAAAATGAAAAGAAACCACAAAAATCCTGATTTTTAAAAAAAAATGTTCCCATCTCATTGTAATTGAGAAAAGCGGAAGGAAGATACAATTTATATAAAACTGAGATTGACACAATATTTTTTGATCATTCTTTCTGGAATTACTTGGGGTTAATTAATTCATGGGGCTTTTTTCCTGGGCTAATATTTTGTGATCTGGTTCTGCTTCTGTGGGTGTCCCAAAATGGGAATTACACTGGGAATCCCAGAAAATTGATTCTGTTGATCACCAGCCCAGATTTGGAGTTTTTCCTCTTTCTTTTGTTCTGTGGAGGAGCTGCCATCGTGGTGGGGGCTGCAGAACTTTGGGATGGATTCATCCCCATCCTGGTGGGAGCTGCAGAACTCTGGGATGAATTCATCCCCATCCCTGCCTCCAGCCCAGCTCGGAGCTGGGGTGCCCAGGGGAGCTCCAGACCCAAACCATGACCCACAGCCCTCCAGTCAGTGGCGTTTCCTGGAGTGGTGCTGGTTTATACTGGGAGGGAAGACTGTGGAAAAGTCTTGCCTTGTGTGTGGCAGCCTTGGGATGGATCCCAATAAAGTGAAAAATTTCATAATAAAAATAATAAATAATCGAGTTCATTACAAGCCCATAAATCTTCCAATAATAGTTAAACTTTTAGGATAAAGCACATAAAAAATACTTTGAAAAACTCAGGCCTGATCCTCAACTTGCACAAGGAAAAAAGTGTGAAACATTCTACTTTTTTGTTGTTGTTGTTGTTGTTACATTTTTGCTCCATTGCGCATACTCAGGAGACCCCTTTATTTCAAATTTAAAATAGTCCGTGAAAATCTGTATTGACGTAATAGCTTATTAGGCTACAAGCAAAATATTCCCAGAACTAATTTTTAATTAATATAGTTCACTGAAAACTTATAAAAGATTCATACATAATATGATAAAAGAAATAAACATCCTCAATACCATGTTAAGTTCCTTTTCTTTGTCAAACATTGGGTTTTTTCCTCTGCTACCAGCACAATAAAACCTGCTCTTACAAAATTGACTTGTCTTTGGCAGCTCTGTCAGACGTGATATTTTCTGATCCATAAAATGGTGCTTATTAATCAGTCAGATTCTGACACCTTTTCTCACTTTGGGTGCTGCCTTTCATAAACAGCTTCATATTTTTAATCCAGACTTTCCCTGGAGTTGCTGTCCCTCCAAGATGCTGCCCCAGAGCTCTGGAGGCTGCTGGAAATCCCCTCCCTGAGCTCCAGGAGTTTTGTGTCACTCATAAAAACAGCCTGGGAGAGCTGGGGGTGTTCACCTGGAGAGGAGAAGGCTCCAGGGAGAGCTCAGAGCCCCTGGCAGGGCCTAAAGGGGCTCCAGGAGAGCTGGAGAGGGACTGGGGACAAGGCATGGAGGGACAGGACCCAGGGAATGGCTTTAAGCTGAAAGTGGGGAGATTTAGATGGGATTTTGGGCAGGAATTGTTCCCTGGGAGGGTGGGCAGGCCCTGGCACAGGGTGCCCAGAGCAGCTGTGGCTGCCCCTGGATCCCTGGCAGTGCCCAAGGCCAGGCTGGACATTGGGGCTTGGAGCAGCCTGGGACAGTGGGAGGTGTCCCTGCCATGGCAGGGGTGGCACTGGGTGGGCTTTAGGGTCCCTTCCAGCCCAAACCATTTCATTGTTCTATGGTTTATAAGTGATGGGATTTCCCTAGAACTGATCTCAGCTCTCTGTGCTCACACCAAGTGAGACACCAGCTCCAGGCTCCCCTCAGCGCGTTCCCTCTGCAGTCAGTGGGAAGTTGCCATCTCCAGGGGTGGTTTTTTGGCCACATCCCTGGCAAAGGAAGGTGCATGCCAGGATTGCTGAGCAGGAAATACCTTAACCCAGGTGAAGGGTCGGTCCCACCTGCAGGGGCTGACCCTGCAGAATTTTTGCCATCAGAAGGCACAGAGAGAGCTCCTCTGAGAATGATGAAGGTCTGCCTTGAGCCTTGCCAGCAGGGGTGAGCTTCTGTGACCTGTTTGGCACCACAGACTTGATTTTAGCCCTAAAAAAAGCAGCTGTTCAATGGATAATATCTGATATTGATACTGATATTGATAACTGATACTGAACACTGTGCTGCTCTGAGGAGCCCTTTCCTCCTTGCACTCTTCTCTCCCCCAAAGTCCTCCACAGACACAAACCCTGTGTTTCATTTTGAGTCCTCTTTACTTCAGCCTGTGCACCCTTCCCGTTTGCATCAGAGGTTTCCACTGTGGAACTGGATACAAAAGTTAATCTGGGACAGCTCCATAAAAACTGGGGGCTCTTGGGAAGGGAGGGATGGGGCTCCTTGGGTGGGAGTTAGCAATAGGGTGGAGGCTTTACTGCTTCATCCTCCCTCGCCTCAGCAAGGACAGGGCAGGAATTTCTGTGCAAGGCTGGCAGCCTGGATCCGTGTTTCCTGTGCTGTTATTCCCGGTGGCTGCTGTTCCCCTGTGAGGGCTCTGCACAGAGGCTGTGTCACGCTGCTCTGGGAGCAGTGCCAGTGCCAGCTGCTGGTTTTTATGTGGCTCTGATCAAACCTCGCTGCTTTTGTTTGAAGGAAAGACCCTCACGTTCCCACCGAAACTGTTCTGCTAAACTTCAGCATCCTGAGACACTCCCTCCCAGGGGGCAGAAGGGGATTTGGGATTTGGGCTCCCTGTGTTGGTGCTCCTGGCTGAGGGCAGAAGCTCCTGCTGGTGGACAGGGGAAGGAGAAAAGGCAGGCATTTATGTTTTTTGTAATTTTTAGCAGAAACATTAAGAAGTAAAGACTGAATGACAGCAGCCCCCAAGGGGTGGGCTGGGGGCTCTCTTTACCTCTATCAGAGCCATCTCCAGGTGCCAGAGAACCTTCCATCCATGCCTCAAGAATTGCCCAAATCACTAAATTCTGTGTCTGAAAGACTTCAAGTATCTCACCGGAGATCTGATCCATTAAAATCTCCTTGGGGGCCACTTGCAAATGCTGTCCCGTGTCCCATTTGTCATCTCAACTGCGTGTCCACTGGAAGAGTGAGGTGAAAATCTTGGCCATCTCCTGGAAAATCTTTCCTAATTAATCCAATTGAGCACCTTAGTCTGAGTCAGGATAACACTATGTATTTAATAGGATTTAGCCCTGTGAATTCTTGATATCCGTAGCTCCTATGTGGCTTTAATATACTCAGCATTTTTCAGGCTTAGGTGTTAAGGGCTTGATCCCAAAACGTTTAAAATCAATAGGTGTTTTCCTTTGACTTCAGTGGGCTTTGCTTCAGCCTCTAAATATCAGTCGATACTTTCTGATCTGAGCACAGAAAAATACTTTTCAATCGTGTTTCCAAAACTCTTATTACTTACTTTGCACCGCATAACTTCTTGAACCCTGTGTGGATTTGAATAGGGAAATATTAACCAAAACAATAATGATATTATTAGCTGAAGTTTTAGCTTTTAAACTCAATAAAAAGTACCGTTGGGTATTCTTTAATGTTATAGAAGAAAAATGATTAATTTAAGGTTCAGGTGCAAGACAAGGTCAGGAAAGAATTGTTACTGTATACAGTGAGCATTTCGAGATGAATTTGTAGTTTGAAGTATCATTTTATGATGCATTTTCTGTTTTGTTATCAGGGGAAGTATGATGGGTGACATACGAGTGATCACAGTGTTTTGGTGCAATGTTCTGTGATGGGCTTTTCATAAAAATTAGCTGACAATGTCATGAGTATACAAGTAAATTTATGGCTTTCATACTGGACTGCCATTCCCAGAGCTATTTCCAATCACTTGGGCTTTTTATTAAGTTTATTGTTCTTTTATTGTTCAGTGGAGTGTAAGCAGTGAGATTACAAATAAATGTAAGTTGCAGCAGCTCTGAAGTCAGGCTTGCAGAATTAGGGAAGATGCGAGCAGAGAGAGCAGAAATTAATTTGAGTCCCAGGCAAAGGGGAGCCCTGCCATCCCCTGGCATCGAGTGCCACGTGTGCAGTCAGAGCCTGCTGTGCCCTCCTGCCCCAGGCACCACCAAACAGCCCCAGAACAAACTCTCGCTTGTGCTTCCAACATCCTGACCACTTTTCCCCCCTTTTTTGCTTGTTTTTGTTGCCCAGTTGTCTCTGCACTCTCTTTCTTCTCTTACTCCAGCACCTTCTTGCAGCAAAACAGCCCCAACAAGTGAGGGGTGATGAAGTTCCTCATTTTTGCATCATTCTCAGAACAGCTCCAGCATGAAACCTTCAGCATTTATTTCCCTCTCCTTTTTCTCCCCTCAAACAGCGAATACTTTATCATTTTAGTTAATATCCTGGCCAGCAGAGCAGAAAATCAGACTCATAGCTTTTAATGACACATTTTCAACTGCAAGTTAGTAAAAAAAAAATCATTTTTATGTGGTTCTCCAATACTTATACAGACTTGGAGAAACATAATTAAAATTTGTGTTCCTTCTTTGTTATTACTGCTGTGGACTCCACTTAAACTGGATGCTGTTTGTCTGGGCAATCAGACAATAGCTGGAATCCAAAAGCAAATCGATTTGCTGTGTGGCTTGTGCTATTACTTAAGTTATAAATAAAATGATTTTTCCCAGATGGCTCCCTGATGGCCCCGCACTCTTCCCGGTACCAGCTTCAGCTTTTCATCCCTGCTGCATCCCCCGGGTGCATTCCCAGGCCGCTGCCACCTCCCACCTCCCTCCTGCTCGCTCCTCTCTTCCCCAAATGGCCCAAAATCTGGAGTGGAGCTGAGCAAGACTGGAAGATTTATTGGAATGCCAGGGTGGCCACAGGATTCCTCCCGAGGCCAGGCCTTGCCAGAGAAGCTGTGAAAACCTGGCCTAGCTGTGGAGGACCAGCATCAAACCCTCCAGAAAGGGCGTTTGGGCTGAGGTTGGAAGGGATTCCAAGGTTTTAGGCCCCACCCTGAGGGCTGTGCCAGGTTTTGCCCTTTCTCTGTGCCAGCTGAAGGTTCCTGTGCCAGGAGATGCCCAGCCCTAGTCCCTTCCTTATCCCTGCCTCTGGTGAATAAACCCCTTGAAGCCACTGGTGAAGAGTGAAGTGACATTTCAGGTGGCCAAGTTGGCCTCCTAATCTGTTTTTCTAGAGAAAACATTTTAAAACAGAAAGCCTAACTTTTCTCATGGTTGTGTATTTACCTCATGGGCAAGTTCTCCTTCCAAAAATGTGGGCAGGGCACCACTGGAAACTAAAAATATATATCTGAGAGCATATAACACACACTGACCCAAGCTTTGCTTTCATTTTGCCTTTTCAAGATGACTAAAATTGTTAATCTTACATGCTATATTTTTGTAATTTTTTTTTTTTTTAGAAAACAGGGAAGATGTTCCTGGTAATCAGGCAATGTTCATAACAGGAGGAAAACAATTATGAGGAAAACAAGTATATTGGAAAAATGGCGGGACTAAAAATAAATATTTTTCCATGAACACACAAGAACTATATTGAGAATTACAGGGGAAAAAAAATCAATAAAAAGTAGTATATAATAGCCATAGAGTTCAAACAAAGTGCATTCATTCCCCAGTCCCTAGGAGGACCCCTGATATATATGTGCAAAACTTAATGAAAATCAGACTTTGTCGTGTCATCAAAAATAGCAAAGCAGTTGGCTGAGTTTTCCCTACATTTTGGCTACTCCTTGCTCCATAAATATAGCACCTATTTAAAGGACCAAGCCTTGTTCCCATTACAGTTACAAACCTCAGGCAAACTTTGGCACAGGTTTGGGGGCCCCGATATTTGCTTGGAGTGTGGGGGATGCTCCCACACTCCAAGCAAATATCCAAGCAAGCTCCACACTGGGAGCTGGGAGTCTCCCACAGGGATGCAGGTTTGGTGGCAGGGTCTGGGTGCTCAGACCTCCGTCATGTGATCCTGGGGTGTCAAAATCCCAGAGGGGTTTGGGTTGGAAGGGACCTTAAAGCTGATCTAGTTCCACCCCTGCCATGGCAGGGACACCTCCCACTGTCCCAGGCTGCTCCAAGCCCCAATGTCCAGCCTGGCCTTGGGCACTGCCAGGGACCCAGGGGCAGCCACAGCTGCTCTGGGAATTCCATCCCATCCCCTCACCATGAAGGATTTCTTCCCAAGATCCCATCCAGCCCTGCCCTCTGGCAGTGGGAAGCCATTCCGTGTGTCCTGGCACTCCAGGCCCTAGTCCAAAGTCCTTCTCCAGCTCTCCTGGAGCATCTCAAACACAGTGGCTGTATCTCCTCGCCAGGCTGGCTTCCAGGGCCGGGGCTGTGGCTCCCATTTCTGTGAATATTCACATGAGCTGAGTGCATTTTATAGCAGTGTCTATGGTTTGGTTTAGGGCATACAAACTTTCTGACTTATTTTTGGTTTTAAATGCAGGAAGATGTTCTGTTGTACTTCCACTCCGTGCCCAGGGATTTACCTCCTGATCCCAGCTGGTCAGAGAAGCTGTGGTGCATGGCCCTGCACCAAGCTCCCTGTTGGGGCAGGAATGGAATAATTCTGTGCCTCAGCCATCCAGGAAATATTTGATTAATTTTTTTTTTCTGCATATTATGCAATCCCAGCATTTTTTAAGGATCCAGGCACTTTTTCTTCACATGGAAGTTTCATCAACTCTCTTTCTTTCTCTCCACTGACACTGTGTTGAACACAACACACTGTCAGCTGAACACTTTTAGGGAAGTCAAAGAAAACTAATCCTGAGCTCATTCCTGTTTGATTAAACTTAAGCTGTGAGACCCCAAGCCAAGGCCAGTTGAAGACAATGGGAGCATTTCTGTTTGTTTCCATGGGTTTTGTCAACTTTTGTTTGTGCCAGAGGCCCATCATGAGTGATGCAATTGGGAATCTGTCCACAGGAGCCTCTGCTTTGCTTCACTTAAAAAAAAAAACCCACCAACCTAATATTTTTGTTTTGTTCATGGAGAGAGTACGGGAAAGGATGAGAATGGAGACACTGAGTCTGGCTCTGAGCCAACCCAGCCTGGCCAAGAGGCAAATTTCCTACAATTTAGAGATATGCTAAAAAAGAAAACCCATTGTTGTGCCAGGCTTTGCAACTTATAAGGAAAAAAAAAGGAAATGAAGGAAAAGAAGAAAAAAAAAAAAGAAAAAAAGAGAAAAAAGGGAGAAAAGGAATGAGGAATGAGGAATAAGGAGTAAGGAAAAAGGGAAGGGAAGGGAAGGGAAGGGAAGGGAAGGGAAGGGAAGGGAAGGGAAGGGAAGGGAAGGGAAGGGAAGGGAAGGGAAGGGAAGGGAAGGGAAGGGAAGGGAAGGGAAGGGAAGGGAAGGGAAGGGAAGGGAAGGGAAGGGAAGGGAAGGGAAGGGAAGGGAAGGGAAGGGAAGGGAAGGGAAGGGAAGGAAGGGAAGGGAAGGGAAGGGAAGGGAAGGGAAAGGGAAAGGGAAAGGAAAGGGAAAGGGAAAGGAAAGGAGGAAAGGAAAGAAAGAAGAAAGAAGAAAAGAAAAGGAAAAGAAAAGAAAGAAAAGAAAGAAAAGAAAAGAAAAGAAAAAGAAAAGAAAAGAAAAGAAAAGAAGAGAAAGAAAGAAAAGAAAAGAAAAGAAAAGAAAAGAAAAGAAAAGAAAAGAAAAGAAAAGAAAAGAAAAGAAAAGAAAAGAAAAGAAAAGAAAAGAAAAGAAAAGAAAAGAAAAGAAAAGAAAAGAAAAGAAAAGAAAAGAAAAGAAAAGAAAAGAAAAGAAAAGAAAAGAAAAGAAGAAAAGAAAAGAAAAGAAAAGAAAAGAAAAGAAAAGAAAAGAAAAGAAAAGAAAAGAAAAGAAAAGAAAAGAAAAGAAAAGAAAAGAAAGAAAAAAGAGTCAGTAAACTGTAACTTCTTCAATTAGTTTAAAATTAATTCCTAGAACTTTCTTTCCCAGAAGACAGGCTGGCTCCTCCTGCACTCAGTCATTCCCATACAATGGCTGGCTCCAGGGCAGAAACCTTCAACAGCAATTTTGCAACTCCTTGGGTGAGTAATCTTTACTTCTGCCCCACTCTCATGAGGAAGGGATGCTTGGGTAAGAACTGGTTGAAGGGTCTGGCCTGCTGACAGGAGTGCAGGGCTGGGTTGAGCAATCGCTTCTCAGAGTGGTGTCAGCAGCTCCATAAACTTTGTGGGAATTTCTTGCACAGAGATTTTGGGCTCAGGCACCGCAATCAACCTGGGCTCAGCAGGCAGCTACTCACAGAATCATGGCCTGGGCTGGGAGAGACCTCAAATCCCATCCCATCCCACCCCTGCCATGGCAGGGACACCTCCCACTGTCCCAGGCTGCTCCAAGCCCCAGTGTCCAGCCTGGCCTTGGGCACTGCCAGGGATCCAGGGGCAGCCACAGCTGCTCTGGGCACCCTGTGCCAGTCAGTGCCTTTCACTGTTATTCAAACACTTTCCATCAAAATACAGCCAAATTAACTACATTTACACATTTTTATAAATTTATCAACTCTGCAGAGGCAGAATGCAAACATAATTGTGGGTTTGGTGATGGAAGAGGCACGCCCTGCTAACAGGCCTCATATTGGAAATCGTGGATTATCAAGCTTCAGGATTTCACTTTAAACTTGCAAAGTTTCTAGCTGGATAAGCAGGTACTTTAAATAAGATCTTCCTGACTGCACTCCTCAGATGATAATATTTAGAAATAAATAGTATCTGTAAGTATTTTCACCTTTCTGGAGTTTTTTTAATAGGAATTAGTGAGGCTGAATCTCAGGGGACAGCTTTATTTTGTTAAACCTCTAACACATTTTGTTTCATGTTGGGTCTTTGGGAGCTCTAATATGTTTTGGGTGGGTAATGTTTCCATACATTACTACTCCATTCATAATCCATTACTTGGATAATTCCTCATTTGTGAGACCTGGAGAAATTATGGTATTCACAAGCATTTTTTGAATATTTATATAATGTCATAGCAGGGCTTAGGATATCAGTTGGCTGGAGACAAAGGCAGGATCCTCAGTTATTGTCATACTTAAGTACCAGTTTGATTCCTTGGCAAAAATGTAAATTACAACGTTGGAAGGCAAAGAATTATTGAACAAGGGGATTACATTGCAAAGCAGTTATTTCAACAGCTGCTGCCCGTAAGAGGGGATCGGAATCTTTCAGGGATGTAATTTTCCTGGGCAGAACTATTGTACAAAGTGAGAATATCAGCACAGTTAAAAGGAGAAACATCCACCCAGTTCCGTGGGCTGTGCTGAGTGTGGGTTGTTCCTCCTTGGGGTGGGAGCTGCTCCCACATGGAGAGGGAGATGTTGGTGGGGTTGAGCAGCATTTTGGGCTCTCTGACCACCTCAGACTGGAGTGGTGCAGACACAATATCCCTGGAATTTCTCCTGGTGCTGTTATCCCCGTGGCTCCCAGCATTCCCACTGCCGTTTCTGGCCAGGGAAAATAATCTTGCTCCTACTTAAAGGCTTTATTTTCTGGCACGGGAGGCTCCCGCCTTCCATCGCCTGAGGACATCCAAGTGTCACCGGGCGGTGAACGGCTCCTGGGGCGGATCGTGGGATGATCCTGCAGGAAAGGTTAACAGCCGTAATTCTGCACTCGGCCATTTCCATCTGAGAATATAAATGACGTTTACGGAGCAGGGAAAACACGATTCATTTCCCTCCTCAGAGGGGGAAGGCGAGGAGCAGGCCAGGTGAGTGAGGTGCCACCGATCACGCAGGGAACCAGGCTCAAAATCCAGAATAAATATGAGTCCTGAATCCAATTTCCAGTTCCTGGGTAGGAGGTATTTTTCCCTGTCTCCTTCCTTTGTAGCAGGAGCTCTGTTGTGACAGTTACTAATGGGTTGCAATCACCGTGGATCTTACACCAGCGTGCAGAACAACCAGCAGGTGTAACAACAAGGCTCCAGTAAATAATGCATTTTGACATCCAGGAGAAAGTTTATTTTATGTAAATAACACTTGATTTAGGTCTGAATCGTTGCAGAGACTCCTCCTGGTTCTGGGACCTTTTGCTTGGGAGGGGAATTTTGGAAGGGGAACAGAGAGAGGGAAGTGCCCACACAAAGACGCCGCTGGAATGGAACACAAACACCAATGTGGGGTTTGAAAATTCCACTGTAGGAATAAATTTTCCTTCTATAAATCGTGCTCTACGCACAGGTGAAAAACATCTTCCCATAAAGCCAGGAAACAGTAAATAATCCCTTGGAGCAATTGAAGACACACACAGAAGAGTCCATTGTCTCATCCCAAAAAGAAGGGCTCCACCCTACACCAAGGTGTTCCCTGGGGTGGGCTGGTGCCATGCCATAAACCAAGGGCCAGAATTCTCTGGCAGAGAATCACAGAATCCCAGAATGGTTTGGGTTGGAAGGGACCTTAAAGCTGATCCCATTCCACCCCTGCCATGGCAGGGACACCTCCCACTGTCCCAGGCTGCTCCAAGCCCCAATGTCCAGCCTGGCCTTGGGCACTGCCAGGGATCCAGGGGCAGCCACAGCTGCTCTGGGCACCCTGTGCCAGGGCCTGCCCACCCTCCCAGGCAACAATTCCTGCCCAATTTCCCATCTAAATCTACCCTTCTTCAGCTTAAGGTCATTCCCTGTCAGCATCCAGATGGAAATGTGGGATGCAGGTTGTGGGAAGTTGGGATATTGGGAGTCCACATCACACAGCGATGGAGAACTCGGGACTGCAGGTGTTTGGGAATCCAGGGAGGATCTGGGGTTTATCTGCTGTAGTTTGATCTAATAGGAAATAGTCTATAAAAAGGCTTTTGCAAACACTGGTGGGAATTAGTCTTATGCAGAGAAAATATTGGAAATTATTTAAATTGCAGTGTAAGTATTTACTTTTCCTGGAATGAAATCACAGTGTCCTTGTCTCTCCAAAGCCTCAGTGCCTTCACTGGCAGCAGCTTCCTTTTGCCTGCACTGCTAAACCCAGAATCATCAGAGGGCTTGACTCCTGGATTAACTTTAGTCACAGCCTTACTAACCCTGCTTAAAAATGACCAGTTTACTTCACTGAGTTGCTAAAGGATGTCCTGAATGCCTGTTCTGCTGCTCAGTCAAAACTGATGGTGCAGATCCATTGTTTTTAAGGAATATGCCCTGGGTTCTTTGGGTCTTCCTGAGACATCTGAGCTGTTGCAGGGAATGTTTGTTTTCCTCTGTGGGGTTTGAATTTAAGCAGAACTGTTTTTATGGGAAGTGTGATGTTGCTTGCATCGATTTGGCAACTGGGGAGACAGTGTTAGTGGGTGACCTTGAAAAATGTGATAAGTGGCAAGGGTGCTGAAAGGTTGAGGCACAAATGGGGTGGCTAAAAGCATATTTATTTCTAGCCAGTGCCAACGGAGAGGGGTGAAATCCATGGATCTCTTCTCCACTAGAAGAAGCTTCTCAGCAGCCATGGAGTGCTTTCCACCACGTTCATCTCAGCTCTGCAGAGAAAATATTCACAGCCATAACAGGGTTATGTGAAACCTGACAACAGGGAACCTGCAAGCCTCAAAGAAGAAAGTGAAGGGGAAACTTTCAGAGTGAGACCCGTGGCTGCTGCAGCTTGCGTGGAAAATGATATAGAAAAGGCTTAAAAATAGAGCAAAACTTGCCTGAGTAGAACTGTAAACACCAACTCTGCTCTGCGTGTAGCAGATGCAGGTGAGTGTGGTAACAGCAGAGTAAGGAAATTACCAAACATTTCCCAATCCTGCTCTGTCTGGGGTAGAGCAAACGCAGCCCCCAGGGTGCAGATGGTTCCTGTACCACTTAGGCATCCACAGAAATATTTCTGTTTGCCAGAAAGAAGCTGAGAGTTTGGCTGATAATGATTAATTATTCTCAGCGCAGTGATAATTTAGTGGTTTCCCCAGTAAATCATCCCAAACTCTACAAAGAAAGCTGGGAGGACCTGTCCCCATCCCTGAAAAAGATCCAGTTTGCTTGGGCAGGAGCATGGCTAATTGAGGATTTGCAGGAAAACGGAAAACATGGATAAAAAAGGAGTTTATAAAATATTATTGATGCCACAAGTTTGTATTGTGTGAAACACACCAGGGTGCCTCTGAGCAGGCAGGGAGTGAATTTATGAATTTAGTGCAGCAGTGATGGGATGTCCTCTCCTGGTGGATCCCAGTCAGCTGAAGGAAACAGGAAATCAGGGGACTCAGAGATGGATGCTGAAGGAAAAAAATAGGCTGGACAAGATTTCTTGGTGAAACATTTAAATAAAATTGTGCTTAGAGATACTGATGTGACAGCTGGAAAAGAAAGAAATGCCCCACCTTGTGCTGGCTACAAAATGTGCTGGAGGTTTTACCTGGGAAATATTTAGGCAGAGTCAGAAAAATGGGAACAGAAAGTTGCATTCTTTAAGATTCCCCCAGTTCTAAGGAAAGCTTGAAACCTCTGACAGTCCAAAGAATCAGAGACTTCTGCAACCAGCACTTTGTTGCTCTGACTAGTTAAAATTACAGAGAAAGAGGAAAGCAGCAGTCATGTGTAAGATTTCTGCAGTAATACCCATGGCCTGACACCACATGACAATATTCCTTATTTTCCAGGAGGATATTCGCTGTGTTCCTCATGATTCCTCCTGATATTGGTTGTCTTTCCAAAGCATTTCCAAGGCAAATAGAAGTTGTGCTCTCATTATTCTTTCTCCAGTGTCTGTTTTTGTTTGAGCTCTTGCATTCCCATTCCTGGCAGTGTCCAAGGCCAGGCTGGATGGGGCTTGGAGCAGCCTGGGATAGGGGAAGGTGCCCCTGAGCATGGCAGGGGTGGTACTGGGTGATTCCAGCCCCAGCCATCCCAGGATTCTGTGATTCCCTGGTACCTGGAGTAGCCCAGTGCAAATATTTGGATAAACTTTGAAATAAAAATTAAATTAATATTTAATTAATGAAGTGGTTGATAAAGCCTCCCCCCATCCCCAACCCACCCGGCTGATTGCTTTGCAATCATGAGATTTAAGGGAAAAAACAACAAATCCATAAACCTGAATTCTTTGTATTTTCCTTCTGGGCTGCGAGGCTGCTGTGCCATTGGAATTTTTCTCCATGGTCATGGAAATTGGAGAGTAGTTGTTGTTGCATTTGAGAGCCTCGAGGAATCAGCTGGTTCTGAGTTAAACTTCACAAAGAAACACGAGATTTTTTTGGCACAGTACTAGACACAAGTATTGTCGCATTATTTCATGTTTCCCTCAATGGGAAATTCCCAAATACATCCTGTTTTTAAGTTGTATGCTAGAGGAATAATAGGCTTCTGGAGACAGATTAATTTATAAAGTGAAGAACTGAAATTCCTCCTTCAAAGATGTGACACTCATTTGAAGTCCTCACATTGTTGCAGGCACAATTGCTCCTCTCTGCTTTGTTTATCTCTAGGACTTGCATTAATTAGCACTTAGAAATGCTTTTGAAGAGTTCCATTCATCGAGTTCCTACTAAAACCATCTTTTAAAGCTCCAGCTGACCTCCTCCAAGCAGCCCACGCTGGAGGTTCAAATTTCTTGAATACATTGCTTTAATATTTTTGTCACTGCCATCAGCTTCTTTTGAAAGAATTCAGAAAAGGTAAAAAACAAAGATTTGAAATTAATCCACATAAAGTAACACTTACTTAGCATATAATATATAATAGAATGAAGGTAACATTTTCTCTTTGGTATTTCTGCCTCTTGAAACGAAAACATCTGGAGCTATTTGAGGATTTGCTGCATTTTCCACTTGACAGGGAGGAGTCAGTCACATTTCAGTTGCTGAGATCTCTGTGTCCTTTGTCCCTTTACTCCTGGAAGTGCAATTCAGTTTATTTTGCCCTGTCTGTAGTGCTCAGACTGAGTTGTGCCCACAGAACCACAGAATCCATAGGGTTGGAAAAGCCCTCCAAGGTCATTGAGCCCAAACATTCCCCCAGCCCTGCCAAGGCCACCCCTAAACCTTGTCCCCAAGAACCACATCCACACATTTGTTCACAGCTTAAGTGGACAAGGACGTGGATATTCCAGAATAATTCCAGTCCCTGGAGGGTGGCAGAGGGTCCCTGCCATGCCCAGGTGGCACTGGAGATCCTCCCAGCCTGGCACTGCCAGGACTGATCTGTTTTCCTCTTCCTTCTGAGCTCGCCTTGTCTTGAGGGACAAAGAGTTAAAGCTTCCTCCCTCAAAGTGAGCATTCCAAGCTGGGTGATAGGTGCTTTTAAACCAGAGGGAAGAGCGAAGGAGAGGAGAAATAAAGAGAAGTGCTGACTTTATTCTCAGTCTGGGGAGTCCTACGCAGCGAAGGGAAGCATCTCCCTGCCATGGCGCTGTGGTGAATTTCAGGAGGAAAATGGTTATTTCTTCTCTCAGGCCCAGCCATCTGTCACAGTTATTGAGACACTCCTGCTCCACTAAGTCTCGCAAAACTCTCACTGAAGTTCGGAAAGCTGAGGTGTCTTAAAGCAAAACCCGCTTTCTGCTGGCAGAAAGCAGGAGGGAGCCTGAAATCGGAGGTTTTGAAATGGAGATACGTTTTCTTGGCTTTTTGTGCATCAGTCAGGACGCACAAAGCTGAGAGCAGAATCAAAAGAGAAGGAAAAAAGGAAAAGTGGAGGACTGTGGGCTCTGACGTGGTCCAGCTCCTCTGGGGAGGGACCCCACTCCAGCGGGTGAAGTGGAGCTGCTGAGGGTTGGGTGTGAGGTGCCCGCCCCATCTCATGGGTGCTTTGGAGAAGTGGTGATTTGCATTTTATGCTATGGGAAATTGTTGATCACTAAAAGGCAGACCAGCCTTTCGTGGGGCTGCTGTTATTTACGAGGGAGGGTGTGATGTGTGACTGTCCTAGTCCAGAGCCGACTGGAAGTCGTTCTGTTCTGGAATCAACCCAGAAATTAATTTGCTTGTCTGAAAGCCAAACCTACCTTGTCTGCTCTCACGTGCTTTATTTACTGCTCCATCTTTTTGGAGCTCTTTGTCAATAGATTTACAAATACTGTCCGTTAGTGAGGAATTCTGAGGAAGAATTTTTTATATGGGATGTTTCCAGTGATCCTTCTACCTTCTACTTAATGTGCAATGTTTATTTATTGCCGTGTTGTATGATTGCAATAAACAATTGTAGCTGTCAGCTCCTTCTGATTAAATACCGTATTTGTTAAATAAATAAAATGATAGTAATGAACTGGGCCATTCTTTGCTTGTAATGTATGGCTTTCATATTTCTGACACTTGGGAAGATATATGAAATGCTGATGTGCAGGAGAAGGCTTGTAAATCAACGGAAGCTGCAAAAGATTCGGATCTGCTTCCTTGCAGAGGGTCATCTTTGCCATTAGAAACTCTGAGGGCACTTTTGACTTCTCTCTGGTCCAAGAGGAGCTGGTCTGAGGAGGCAGCCGGGCCCCGAGGACGCTCATTAGGAGCTGCTGAAGGGAGGATTTTAAAGCACACGAGCTCTCTCAGGATGTGCAGGGAGATTTGTGCACACAAGGAATGGGTCAAGGTGCTGGGGCAGGACCACGGGTGGCGTCTCCATCCCTGTTCCCAACCAGCAGCACCCCCAGGTTGGCTCTGCTGTTATTGGTCCCAGCAGAGCCACAGCTGAGGAGCAGAGATTTTTCCTTCTCAGATCTGTAGATAACACCAAGGTGCAACTGGCAGAACCCTCATGTGCGCTTTTTAATTAAACAACTGGTTTTATTTTCCTGCAAATTGAGCTGTGTTATTTGGTGCTGGAAGCTGTGGGTTTCTCTGCTGGTGGAGGTAAGGTGTTAAGTTTGGCTGCTGGAGGTGTTTCCAAGAGCTTCCTCGCAGCAGAGCTCAGCAATTCCCACCGATTCAGTAATTCATGTGCAAGGTGCTCTCACACCTCCTCTTCATTTTGTTCTCAGTATTCCGCAGAGCAACCTTATCTCCACCTATCAATTATGGTGGTATTAATTTATATCTCTCTGTATATCTCTCTTACCTCGCTGTTTGTCGCATGCTTGCTTAAAATATGTCAACGTCCCTGAGTCGGGTTCTGCAAAATGAGGCCAGAACCCAACACTGCAGGGTTATTTATGTGCAAACGCCACAGCAGAGGTTTGGTGGTGGGTTTGTTGTGGCTTTTTTTTTTCTGAGAGGGCTTAAATAACGAACAAAAATAAGATTTGAAAAAGTTGTCAGAAGAGTACCCAGAGATACCGTGCAAACAGGAAGCGTTTTGATTATGTTCGCTGGTGCAAAATTAGTAAAGAGTTTGAAATCGTCTTGTGCTTACAGATTCCATTGTTTTCAAAGAATAATTCCATCTATTTTAACATTTTCAAGTATAATTCCATTGGTAATAGCTCTTCCTTTGATTGTGAGCTGCGCTAATTGAAAGGTGTGGTGCAGTGTCTGTTTTGGCAGTTATGCTTATATCTTTTGTTTAAAAACTCAAAGTGTTGGCTTTCCTGTCCAGCCTTCCTTAGTATATTCTGTTTTGGTGATGTGATGACAGACTTACAGTGTGTTTCCTTGTGT
The DNA here is from genome assembly GCA_026261815.1 of Monarcha castaneiventris obscurior. NCBI lineage: Eukaryota > Metazoa > Chordata > Aves > Passeriformes > Monarchidae > Monarcha > Monarcha castaneiventris. Next base: position 1,447,189 of record JAMPIT010000886.1, read on the forward strand.
GTATGGTAACAGATGTTTATGTGAATAACAGACTTTTTTATGAAGGCACACACTTTATAGCCAAATACTAATTAAAAATAATTGCATGTAAGCATTTTTGTTTATTCCCTGTTGTGCATCTTTAATCATTTGAAATCACCTGCAGTTGAAAACTGAGGCAAAGATTTGATACTGCAATTATAAGAGGCCATCTGACTCTATATTAGAAAGGAACAGCCACATATTTGAAGAGGAAATTATTACAAAAAGTGTGTGAATTCCTGCCCTCTTGGAATTTGCTTTTATACAGGATGAAAATACCGGCGCATGGTTTTGTTACACTAATAGAAGTTTAAGGTATCTTATCTCTCAAAACAATCGGTTCTTGACTGACATCCTGTTCAGGAGATACTCTGTGCACTAATAAGCTCATTACAAATATATTTTAATTAGACGTGTAACAGATGGTTCACAGTAAATACAGGCAGTGGCACTTTTTAAAGAATAGAGAAAAAATACAGGTTCTTTTTAAGGACTCAGCATCTCGGGTTGGATTTTATCAATAGCTGATTGAGTTAAGCAAAGGGAAAATTACTGTCAAAAGCACTTGAAGTCATGAAAGAAGTAAAAACTGAACAAACCCAAAGAAAACCCACCAAAGGCAGCGTTAGCAGAAGTGTGTGTGTTCAATAAAGACCAATCAATACTGAAATGAAAGGGACATTTTCTCAGGCTTCCAAAACACTTTAATCTTTCCACATAAGCGAGGCAGAGTTTTATTCCAGATCCCGCCTGTCTCTGACGAGAGGCCACAACAATTCTCTCCCTGTGCTTTCCGGATCTTTCCGTCAGATATCCGTGAAATAAATTAAAAATAAAACTCAGGACCTTGCTTGGCTCGGTTTCTTTTCCAGAGCAGAATCATTGGGAGGGCAAGGAAGGCTCCCTCTCCCTGGAGGAGGGAGTGTGCCACGGCCAGCCCAAAGCAGATGTCCATGGTTGTGTTTCCCAGTGCATTTTCCTGGCTGGGGTGGGATCAGGAATCGCTGCCTCACCTGCTGCAAGCCTCAGCTCCCATCTGATGGTCACAAATAACACAGCAGGTGTTCATGACATATAAATCCATAGGTCTGTGGATTTATGGAAGTCCTGGAGGTGCATCATAGGGACATTCAGGTGATGGTTCTGGTTCTGCACATTTTGTTTCCTGTTGTCATGGAGGAGTGAATGGGAATTGTTAATCGAGCCCATGGTTTGAAGGCTCCCAGCAAAAGGAATTGCTCTGCACAGGTTCATGAGGGGGGGAAATGGAGTAATTTGGATAAAATTCACTGTCATCCCTTCTGGAATTATCCAATCACAGAATCATGGAATGGTGTGGGTGGGAAGGGACCTTAAATTTCGTCCCAATCCACCCCCTGCCATGGTCAGGGACACCTTCCACTATCCCAGGCTGCTCCAAGCCCCATCCAGCTGGGTCTTTGACTGGCTTTTACCTGGAGAAGACCTTTGTGAAGCAGGTTTGGGGTGGTTTGGAACAGGAAACAACTCCAATTATTGTACAGCCTGGAGTTAGTTCTTCCTATTCATACAAAGATGAGAATCAAAGAGTGACATCTTTTAAGAATATTTTCTCCTCTGCTTCTCTGCTGCTGAATGTCTTCGTGGGTGACATCCCTGCCCATGAGCCAAGAGTCCAGTGACAGTGTCCCACACTTAGGCTGGTCTGGGAAACAGCTTTCACATATATTTATGTATATAAATAAATATAAATTACCTGCAACAGGTTATTGTGTCCACAATGTGTAAGGATGTACAGGAGCCCATCTAGAGGTTCCCTGACTCCTCCAGCCCGTGCCACCACCAGGCTGTGGCTGCTCAGCAGTTGTGTGCCTGTCATTCCATCAGCCCCCATTCACTGGACTATCAAATGTTATTGTTCTTTTTTACCTTCTGGAACCTGATATCTTAGGGTAAACATGGCTCAAAGGAGGATCTGGCAGAAAAAAATTATATGATATTTGACCTTTTTGTAGCATAACATTTCTGGAAAATATTATCTCACATGAGATTTCGTGTAGTAATGTTGGGATTAATTATGTGATAGATGTAGCACGATGTAAGAGCTTTTCACAGCGTGCTGGTGCAGTAGGATAAAGCTGTCTGCAGTTCAGGCTGCGGAGTCACTGTGAGCATATTTGGGGCTTTGGAGAAAGATTCCTGGTTTGAAAGAACCTCACCAGGTAGTAAATACAAGTAAATGCACCCTCAGCCAACGGGATGCCCTCCTAATCCAGCTTTTTTCTGGATCTGCAGCTGCAGCACTGCAGAGAGCAGGAGTTAAAATCACTAATAGTAAATAACTGACTAATTCTGGTTCTAGCCTTAATTATCAGCTGTGCTGCACTGCTACCATGTCCACTTCCAAACCTATTCCCTGCTTTCACTGTTTAAGCAGGAGCACATCAGGCTCACAGTGAGAAGCATTATGGGTGTCACTTAAGGTAAATGAGCAACTGTAAATTAAAGTCAACAGAGTAGGGATGGGTTTTTTAACCACCTGAGTGGCTGCTGGAAAATAGAGCTACTGGGAGAGCTGGTTCTGTCTGGTGGCCAACGATTGCTTGGTACCAGGATGTTATGAAGGTAAAAATTTGTATCAGCATAAATGATGAGATCCATTTTTAGAGTGAAACTAGATCTCATCACAGTATGTAAAAAAAAGAGGTTTGTCAGTAGAAGACGCTGTCAGGGGGTGCTGGGGTGAACTGGTTTGTGTGGATAAGGACTGGGAAGCAGCTGCTTCTCACATGAGTGGAGCTGAGTGACCAATGCAGACCTGCACTTCTCTGTTAACATCAGGGGTGTTTGCCAGCTCTGGCTGTCAGGCTGGGCTTTTGGGGCAGGTTTCCCTTGGGATGATTTTTGGAGACCGAAGCTGTGGCTGCCCCTGGATCCCTGGCAGTGCCCAAGGCCAGGCTGGACACTGGGGCTTGGAGCAGCCTGGGACAGTGGGAGGTGTCCCTGCCATGGCAGGGGTGGCACTGGGTGGGCTTTGGGGTCCCTCCAACCCAAACCATTCCATGATTGTTTGGTTCGGTTGCTCAATCTTTGCTTTTATTGCTCTCTTGCTGCCTTTTATGCTGGATACAGATCCTTTCCTCCAGTGCCATTTGCACAGGAACAGATCCTGGAGAGGCTTTGAGCACATTTCTTCTCCTGTTCATCGCAGTTTTAGGAAGAACAGAATACTCTGACATTAAAAGATGACCTGAGAAGGGAGAAAAATGAGAATCAGAGGTGCCAGCAATGTGCCTTGAGCCCTGGGAAAGAAATGCTGTATCATGATTGCCCCTCTGGTTTATATCCCATTGGAAAACAAAGGTGCTCAAGTCCAGCAACAGTTGGAAATAAAAATCCAGTTTGAATTTGAAAAAGGATAGAATCTATGGGGGAGAAGAGAGGCAAACAGAACCCAGGCAAGGACCATGCTGAGGGAAGGATTAGGAGGCCCCAGTCCTTTTGCAAAGGTGATTCTGGAATAGTGGGGAGAGAAATGGAGGGGGAATCATCCTGCACTGGGCTGGGCACAAGCTGGAGGAGATGCAGGTACCTGAACACATCAGCAGCTCCTTCCCAGAGCTCTCCATCCCACACCAGGATTTGCTATTTGTGTGCAGGTGGGACATGTGACATAAATTATATCTGGAGTTACATCACGTTCCTCAGATTTTCCCTGGACTTGCCTGGTGAAGGTGGTGGAGGCACAATTTGCAGGCAGATGTACTGGGCAGCACTTGCATCTCTCAAGGAGACAGTATTGACAACATTCCCAAAGACCTTTGGAAAAAAATGTTAAAACTATGTGGTCTAATATCTGTTCCTTGCCTGGATCACATCTTATAAATTCTGCATCTTTCTGCAGTTACATCACAGATTACATTATTTATTTTGCAGTGCAGCAAACACAGCCAAGGAGAAATGTTTGACAAATGGCTTTTTGCAAATATCCCCAGAAAAAAAAGGAGTTTGGTATCGAAGTGCTTCAGGAGTGATATCATGGAAAAGTCCGAGACAGAAATATTCATAATATTTTCTAATTTATTTACCTGTGTTTGAGCAGGCTTTTGAACTTTTTAACCATCCAAACTGAGTTTTTCTGCTTTATTATTGTGCCTTGAGGGAATGAATGTCCAGTTACACACTCAGATTGGACAGAGGTTGGGACAAAGTTCATTTCAGATAATATTTTAAGCAAAGTAATTGTGGCACCAAAAGTACAAAACTGGTGTCAGATATTCCTGACTGATTTCTATGGCAAAAATTGTCAATGAATTTCTCATTTTAGGAAGAAAACTTTTCTATGGTGTAAAACAGTGGAAAATGAGAAAGGAATTATTTTTTCCCAATTTTAGCTTCCCATTCTGCGTTGAAGTTTGAAACCCCCTCCAGATTTCATTTTAATTTAGGTGTGTTTCATTTGTAAATTGAAATGATGTGAGGTTTTGCAGTATCTTAAATGATATTATGACATCTTTGCACATTTTACTGCATTTGTCCTTTGCTCGTTTTTATTTCACACATTTTTTATTTCCAGAATCAAACAAAACCTGTTTTGAATGTGAGTAGTTTCTTGAATTATTAAGATTTTTTTTTTTTTTTTTTAATGAAGCAGAATTTCCTAAATTTCATTCATATTTAAATTTCCAGTCTTTCAGAGGGGCCTGGCTTGTTTCATGCACCAGCTGACGATCCCTACTCCAGGTTTATTCCCGTTTTTCCTGCGGTTTTGTCGCTGTTCCTGCTGTGCAGGGCATCACACACTCCTTTAATTTTTCTTGCTTAATCTGCTTCAGTCTGGGCTTGATGCAATCCCAGTCATTTAATATCATTTGATCTTCATCAGGGGCTCCCAGGGTGATCCCTGCAGGAATCACAGCCTGGAAGGGCCCTGCGAGGCCTGGTCACCCCCTCTCCCCCACAGACCCATCCCCTCTTCTGCACCCAGAGATAATTTGCTGAGCATCCCTTCTTTTTCCATCAACTTTGAACTCACGTGCCAAAATTTACTGAAGAGCTTCCGTGGCGAAATCTGGGGAATATATTTTTATTCTGATGGAAATAAAATTGTGACTGGAATTGCATTTCTAGGGAATAAACGCTGGATGCAGGATTGATGATTAAATCATCTGATTTTACTGCCGTGCATTAAAAAGGGCTAGAAACAAATTTAATTGTTTTTACAGTAAACATTTAATCTCTATTGGTGAAATGATTATTTATACGGGAGGGATGGAGCAGGGAATATTTGGCAGTCACAGAAGGAAAAGACTCTCACGTCATCCATCCGCTCGCTCTGCTGGGGCTGTCTGGAGAGGTCCTTCCACTCTTTCCACTGGGACACTGATGCTCAGCTCCATGTTTTATTTCTATTTAATTTTTTTGCAGTTACCATTTCCCTAAACTGATTTCAGAAAAGAACTGCAGCTTTAATTATTCGATTCTTTTGATTAACTATCTTAAAATAAACATTTTGCTACTCTTTCCATCCCTTCCCTTTTTTCATTACTTATCCAACTCGTGCTGTTCATTAATCTTGGGGGTTTTCCATGACACCCTAATGGCTCCTGCTGCCCAGCAATCATTATCCCAGTGCAACTTGTCACCAGCTCTTCCATCCATCAGCCCCTCTCATCTGTCAGGGCTGCGGCTCTGCCACGGCACCGGCCAGGCCCCTCCGCCTGCCCCGGCCCCTGGAAATCCCCCAAATCCTCCATTTCTCATCCCTGGGTGCTAACCTGGTGTTAACCCCGCCAGATCCATAAAATTAAGGCTGGAGAGGACATAATGTAGGTGACAGCCCGGGTGAGGAGCGGGCACTGAGATGTCTTTGCTGGTGTTTCACTTCTGCCCCGTGTTCGGGGTGAGACTTGCTGGGTTTTGCTGTGAACTTCCAGTTGTGCACCTCAGACACTCAAAAAAATGGGAAGCTGGGCTCTAAATTCCATGAGAACAGCATAAACATATATTAATATGCATAAATACAGTCAGTTTTTTCCCACTTCTTTCAGACTCTACCAGTTGCTGTTTCCAAAGTTTTCTCCTAGATCATGAAGCCTAGAACCCTTTTCTCAAAGGGAAAGCCAAACCCCTGAGTGAACACCATTCCCAAAAGCTCAGACCCTCAAATAAAGATGTGGAATATTGTGAAAGCTGGTTCTAAACCCCTGAGCAGCCGTGAGAAGAAGGATGGAGCAGCACTTGGGTTTCCAGTGCACTTTCAGCCCTCCCAGAGCTGAGGGGATGCAGGACCTGAGTGTTCATTCAGCCTGTGGATCTCACTGAGAGCTCCAGGATTAACTCGGGAACTCTCCCAGCTTTGCAGACAGCAAAGAGACTCCTTTGAGTTGCAGAGGGCTTTAAGATGACTGAAGGGAAACTTTTTCTTTGTGCACAAAGTGTCAACAAAGCCAGAGGCTGCTTTGGCTGGAGGATGTTTGACCCATTCCTTGACCGCTTGTTAAATTCCACCACAAATCCCATTCTCATCTCATCTCGGGCTTCTTCACCCTCCCATGGAACACCCTGTTAACAATTCGTGGAAGTCTCTTGCCTGGAATATCCCTGCTCCACCAGACTGTTGACTCCAATTTCATAAATGTGTAAGAAGTGAGCAAATTAAGTAGTATGAACTCTGACAGTCCTCTGACACTGCCGGTGTAGTGTACTGGCCCACACATGCTGTACAGCATAATGATTACATTACAATCTTGTGATATTATTCAAAATGACTTCAGATAAATGAATGATAAACTAGGGGTTATGCTTCCTTTATTACAGGGCTGATAAGGTAGCTAATCAGTGTCCAAGTATATGTCATTACATAAATTATGAACCAGGGTTTGATGTGTATTCCCCAAGAGCCGGCGCCCGAGTGTCATCTGGTGTGAGGCTGCAGCCTGAAAAATGAATTCTGAAAACAACAGTCGGTTTTGTTCCAGCTGTATTAATAAATTACTAATAAATAACCTTAAAAGGTTGCGGGAGAGTCCTTTCATCTATTAGCAGAATTTCATACCAACGAATCCTGCGTTTTCTTTCGTATCAAAGATTAACTTCCCGTGCAAGGAGTTGAACCCTCACGCCCCCTCTGAAGGAATGATCTTTTGACAGCTGTGGAAAGAATAAATAAAGCATTCAGATTGCTCCTCTCCTGCCTGGCATGAAATCAGGGCAGTTGGGAAAGCCTCGTGGACAGGACTGAGCCCCTCTGTAAACCCCTAAGTGATTTTGGCAGCAGGTAAATGCAGGTGCTGCCCTCCCTCTGCTCTTCTCAAGGTGGATGGACCTCAGTGGAAAGATGAATCCAGGAGAATCACTGAGGTTGGAAAAGTCCTGTAAGGTCCTCGAGGCCAACCATAAACCATGATCTCCTCCCCGGGTGCATCCTCTTGTTCACCCCTAAATACCACTTGTGTGAAATGACCCAGCAGGAGCTGTGCTGACTGAAATGTTTTACCAAAAACTCTGCTCAGGCCTGGTCCTTGCAGCAAAGAGCTTGTGAGCTGCCCCTCCAGTGCTCCACGGATTATTTATGGGGAGTAAGAGGTCTTAAACTGGCCTGCTCTCTAGGCAGTCAAACTCAGCATTAAAAATTGATATTATTTGAAAAGCTGTAATATACCCTTGCTTTAGATGTCTTGATTCTATACTTTTCTGAAAAATACTCCAGAATCCTATGAATCAGGAGAAATACAGGCTTTTCCAAGAAATTTTAAAATATGAAGAGATGGGGTTTTTTTCCCCACAGTGCAAACTGTTTATGCAAAGGGGAGAAAATGCTTCTTCTGTAGAACAAACGTTTTCTGTTGAAGGCACTTTTTGAATGTTTGACCATCTCTGAGCCCACAGAGTCAAGGGATGCTGAGAGCTGAGGGACAACATTTGACTGCAGTTACATGGACACAAATCCACTACACTCAGGTCTGTCTGTCTGACAAGACTTGAAGCTTGAGTTCATCTTAACTGCAACAGAACTGAGCACATTCAAGTGAAGATTGACTTACAGAGCACTCGGATTTACAGATACTCCCAGCAATGTTTACACAGTTCTCTGGGTGTTTCAGCTCTAATCCTATTGCTATCACAATTCACTTTGAACCTTATTTTTCATTTAGTTGCTGAAATGTAGTTGGAGAGTCACTTGTGACTTGAATGAGCCTAAGAGAAAGAAATGGGGCTTTTCCTTTTAGTGGTGCCAAGGTGGAGCTGCTCCTGCAGTGCCCACAGGGGTGGCTGAGATGTAGGATGATGATGTGGGAATAACCTAATTAGGTATTTTGGGTGGATATTTGCTAGTCCTGGGCTGGGTTTGCAGTGGAGGTTGGTCCTCCAACCAGTGAGCATCTTGTGCCAGGATGAGGAGGAATGGATTCAAAGTGACAGAGAGTAGGTTTGGATTAAAAATTAGGGAAAAATTCCTTAGTTTTCAAGTTAGGAATTAAATTAGGAGTTTCAGATTGGGATTTTTTTTTAATTAGGAATTTTAGATTTTTAAAAAGGGGTGCTGAGGCCCTGGCACAGGTTGCCCAGAGAAGCTGTGGCTGCCCCATACCTGAAAACACTCAAGGCCAGTCTGGATGGAGCTCCAAACAAAACCCGGTTGCATTTAATAGATTCAAATTATTTTCATTGAGTATGGCATGCAAACGTAAGCACAAAGAATCTCCTAAAAACTCTTGCAATGCTCCTGTCTCAGGCTTTAGGGACAGAGCATCAGCTCTTCCCAGGAGTTGTTTCTTTGGGGCTCAGTTGTTGCAATTTGCGTCAGAGGTGCCGGATCACGCAGGATGACGCCGGTGGTGGCACCAGCCCTCGAGCCCCTGATGTCTGATTGAAAGCAAGACAAAGGCAGTGAAATGGAAGAAGACAAAGAGGGCAGGAGTAGCAGCAATCAGATAATGCCCTGTGCTGACTGAGATCTGAGCCGGGTGGCTCTGAACCGTCTGAAAGGACTATTAAAATTTAATTCATTAAATGCTGTACACTCTGATTGCTCCTCAACCATCAACAATTTGTCCACTTCTTTGCAGCTGTCAGAACCATCTAAGAGACTGATGAGATTTGGATGTTTTGAATAAACATCCAAATTGTGCATGTTTACCAAAATCAAATCCCAAAGTACGCAGCACTCTCTGATCATTAGTGAGAACTCATCAGCCGTAAGCGAGAGATCAGTTCCTTCACTTTAGCTCTTCAAAAAGCCTCTCTTCAGGAAAAAAGAGCAGCAGGAGGTGAAAATTTGCCTTAACCAATACATAAGTAGGTTTTGAACCCACCACCAGCCCACTGGAGGTCACAGCAACGATGAATGAGGGTCCCTGAGAGTCCCCACGTCCTCATCCTCTCTCAGCTGTGAGCCTCTGGAACTTAATATTCATCAGATGAAAAAATGTTTCAGGAAAAACTCAGAATAGGGAGAAATCTGGCTTAAATGGATTAGCTGTGCAGAGCTCAGTTGGCACGTTACATATTTCAGCAAGATTTTAAATATTGAGGTAGAATTTTCCCGTTTTTGCTATGCTGAATCTTCCTACCTGCTCCTGATCACAGCTCTGGCTGCAGCAGCCCATGGACCACAGGGGGCTGGGGGGGGTGGATGTTTGTACAGCCCATGATCTCCAAAACTTCCATGGGCACCTGGATGAGCTCCTGGCAAAGGCAGGGGCTGCAGCTTGCACCCACCCAGGGGTGCTCCTTGCAGGGGGCTGGACTGGATGAGCTTTAAAGGTCCCTTCCCACACAAACCAATATAGGATTCAATGATTCCACGATTTCTGCACTTGGGGTGGGTGGGTGGATGTGGAAACCACAGGTGAAGGCTTTGGTTTAGTGAAGTTCATGGAATCCTGGAATGGTTTTGGTTGGAAGGGACCTTAAGCCCTTCTTTTTCCACCCCGTGCCACGGCAGGGACACCTCCCACTGTCCCAGGCTGCTCCAAGCCCCAATGTCCAGCCTGGCCTTGGGCACTGCCAGGGATCCAGGGGCAGCCACAGCTGCTCTGGGCACCCTGTGCCAGGGCCTGCCCACCCTCCCAGGCAACAATTCCTGCCCAAAATCCCATCCAGCCCTGCCCTCTGACAGCAGGAAGCCATTCCCTGTGTCCTGGCACTATCTGCCCATCTAAAAAGTCACTCTGCTCCTTTTTTATAATCCCCCTGCAGGTACTGGAAGGCCACGATGCCTGGAGCCTTCTTTTCTGCAGATTAACTGCAAGATTCCTGGTTTTTAGGGCCAAAGCTTCATTTTCTCTGCAAACCCAGGGCCTGTGGTCCTTGCACAAGGCTCTGGGTGGGATGGGATGTCACGGGCTGGGTGTGGGATGCTGCCCTTAGACACATCTGCAGCAGTGAGGGGATGTCCCTCCAGCCAAGGGCACCCCAGGCACCTGGAATTGGGTTCCCACTTCCTGAAAAAACCACGAGAAGTCCTTTGAATCTTTAATCCAGCCATAGACTGAGAACTGCAAACAGCATCTTTATCAAAGAACTTCCAAAAAATGAAATGCAGAAGCAGAACAATCCCTTCATCATCCGAAATGATGATAAATGGCAGTTTGAAAGTAGAACAAATTGTTCTCATGCAGAAGCACAGGACCTGAACTGGGTATATATTTTTTTCACTCTTAGACTATTCTCATCAGTTGCTTCATGCTCGTATTAATAACAATTAATTATAATTTTATCCTGATAAAACTATGTTGACTGAAATAGAGTCACACAGGGGATTAATTTGGTCCAGGATACTTTTCCATCACTGCATTTCTCGCCCGTGTTTTTTCAGAGCGTTATTAGAATAAATTAATTTGAAAATTGTTAATTGTTCAATTGTTAATTGAAAAGTTAATCTTATTCTCCAGATTCTCCAAACAGAAAACCTCTGATTCTTCTCAGCAAATATTTACAGCCCGGGACTTGGGCAGTGAGTGAGGATGCAGCAGCCACGATGGGAGGACAATGGCAATTTTTAAACCCAAACACGATATTTACAAAGTCTGTTGCACACAATGGACAATATTGTAAAAGAAAAATATAATACATGTGCACAATAAGGTGAGAGCAAATACGTTTTCATTTTTTATTTTGTTGACTGGTATACAAGGTTCTAAAAAGGGATTTTTTTTTTTCCCTTTGTGAAGAACGCACTACAGATTTACAATACTATATTCCACTGTATACATTTGCTAACAAAAAATACCACTACTGTATCCACACCAGTGACAAATCTGCCAGGAAGTGACTAGTTGATATGCCTTTTTATTACTGCAGCTGCCTTGTTTTTTCTAGTCAAAATAAAAGAAAATCACAGGATCCTTAAAATAATAGCTGACAGCAGGTAGTTACTGAGAAATGCATGTCCCTGGCTCTTAACTTTGTAGCATCCATCCAGATGGCAGATTAGAGGCTGGGATCTGCAGGTTGGTGACAAATACACGGGTAATAGCATTCAGCTTGCCTAACTGTAAAAGTGAATTCACTATTCCTCTTTGATTGTAGACCTGACATGTCAGATGAGAGGAGGCTCTGGAAGAAGCTGCCAAAGCAGTAGCACAAATAAATGCCAGACACAGGCGCTGCTTGATGTGGGATTACAAACACTGTACCCATCATCAATTCAAATTTAGCTGAGATGTAAAGGCAGCGCTGGGGGGACGTCGCACGAGCAGCAGGAGCACGGAGGGCTGGTGGGTACCTGGGCATGGATACGGGAGGCAGGAGGCCCCCAAAGGCCTGTCCCCGTGGAGATTGGCTTTGCCAGGAGAAAGGAAAGCTCCTGGAATTGCCCTGCTGACATCTGGCACATGGGGGGTGCTGAACAGCCACCTCCTGATTTGCCCCTCTGCCCTTCCCTGGGATGTGTTATCAATCACTTGGCTTTGGAGCAGCCCTGAGCCATCTCCCTCTCACTCTTCTTATTTTTTCTTTATTTCCTTGCACTCTTTTTATTTTTTTAAAATTTAACTTTCCCCTTTTCTATCTTTTCCTGAGAAGTGCAAAACCAGGCTCGGCAATGAGGCAGTGCCAGCTCGCTCCTCATCTCTGAATGCTGACTTTGCACAGGGAGAGTCTTCCAGACCCCAATTACTCCAGCCAATAATTAGCTGTGGATGCCAGCTGAGGGTCTCTGGGCTGGGCCTCTCTCTCTGCATTAGTCACAGGGCACAAATCCCATGTTGGGGGAGCCTTTCATTGTTATTGCATGGAAAAAATCCTGCTAGGAACAGAAAGGATGGTTTCTAGGGCTTCCAGCAATCCCAGTGTCACTCAGAACACTCATACTTTTAATGCTGGAGTGGTGAAGAAGGTGCTGAAAAAGGCAGAACAAGCTCCCATACTGTGGGAGGAACTTCATCCCAGTGTTCCTATTCCCCCTCTTTTGCACTGTCATGTTATCAAAATAAAAATATAATGTCTCCTCTTAATCTTTACATGTTTTGTTTATGCAATGAAGATGAAAAGTGGCATTTTTGGTGGTTGGCAAGATGCAGGTAGGGAAAGTCTTTATTATAATTAATCACAACTCAAGGCTTCACGTTCAGAGTTGCCTTCAAATTCCAGGCTGCTCTTCCTTTGCCAGGAATAAAGCACTATCCATTGAAGCCAGCTTTTTAAAAAGTAAAGGTTATGTAAATCTCAGGAAATCCCACTTCATATATGGATTTGTTCAACAGGTGTATGTAAGATAACATGAAAAAACATGGCAGATTAAAAAAAAAACCCTGTTTAAATAGAATAAATAAGTAAAAATGCATATTCTAAAATGTCTATTTGTGATTGTGTATTTTGCCTTGATCTGTGACATCCTCTCTTCCTATAGAATTGTGGAATATTCTGAGTTGGAAAGGACCCATCAGGATTATTGAGTCCAGCCCCTGGCCCTGCCCAGACACCCCAAAATCCCACCCTGGGCATCCCTGGCAGCGCTGCCCAAACGCTCCTGGAGCTCTGGCAGCCTCGGGGCCGTGCCCATTCCCTGGGGAGCCTGGGCAGTGCCCAGCACCCTCTGGGGGAAGAGCCTTTCCTGAAATCCAACCTAAACCTCCCCTGACACAGCTCCAGGCCATCCTTGACAGCTTTTTTACACCACAGCTTTTGCTCTTCTGTCCCTAGTTTACTACTCATCTGACAAACTGTATTGAAAAGCCAAACAATGAAAGTTCAATGCCAAACTGCTGACTAAAATTTTGCGAAAATCAAGTCCCTCCTTCTCAATCATGGAGGAATTAGCTGGGACTACTGCATGGCTATCACTTACATCCTGAAAAAAGTAATCCTCTCGCTGTGTCCTTCCTCCAGCAGGACTTCAGCCCCCCCAGCCTGTCTTCCCAAAGTGCAGGGGTCTCAGCTCTGAAGGTTAAGTTGTGCTTTACATCTCACAGGTTTAAGGTTGAATTCTGGCTTAATTTAGGGGATTTAAAGCTGTGTAAGCAGAAGCAGAATTTGGCCTAACTCTGTAATCTTTGCTCAGAATTAAAGCTCAACAGATGAGAATGAGCTTTTTTGGTTTTGTCGTTGTATTAAATAGTTATCTTCCCCATCTGAAAAAGCTTTTGCACATCAAGCAGACCTGCAGTTCTATTGAATTGTTCTGTGTTGCTGCAGTGAAAGCTGAGGATTATTCCATTTAGATCAACAAGCTGAAAAGTAATACCAAGAAGTCAAAATCCAAAATCTTTTAAAGAGAGTACAGAATAATGACTGGATCTACCAGGTTTTGTATTGATCAAGTTTTAATGTTTCCCTTAATTTGCCCTGATATTTAAAGCACAGGCCTTCTCCACCTCACGTTAGCATCCACACAAAGTTTCTTTGCTGAAGATCTGCTTTTCCCAGAGCTGATTTATTGCCCACAACTCTCAACGTTCCTGCATCATTTTTATCCTAACTGATACTGATGCTCAAATAATTCTGTTTACCAGCTAGTCATCTAGTCATCGCTTTACATAATCATATTTATATTAAGGAGATAGGAACAATTAACTTTGTTTTAAGTGTAGTTATTTGAAATAGAGTAGTGGTAATATCTGCCAGAAGCAAATAAACATATTAGCAGGAAATGCTTAAATGATCTGGATAACCCTATGAGCCAGCATAGCAGGTGGTAATATCCTGTTTTTAAATTACATTTCAGCAAGTGAACATAATAAATCCTCTTGTGTTATATATTTCGCTGGTAGCAACTTATACTCACATTATTCTATTTGACCTCATTACTGCTAATCATTATCACATTTTTAATAGCTGCCACAGTGAGTGAAACAGTTAATACAGTATTTCTTGCCGAAAGAGAGCCTGTCAGGTTATTGATGACAAATTAAAATTAATAAAGAAGATCTGTGTTGAATTTGAGGGAATGGAATAACTGCGAGCATCCAGATGATTGGAAAGGCCTCTGGGGTACTCTGTGAAGAGTAATGTTTTTGGTGTACGTGTATTGTCTTGAAAGGAACGCTAAAACTGCCAAATCTCTGCTTTTGCCTGGAAGACTTCCTGAAATAGGAGCTGTATTCTTTTGGCCCTCATCACATGTAATTTATCCCTGGGAGAGTTATTTCCTGCTCTGTGCACCTCCGCTCGCTGCTGCAATAACAGCCCGTTGTTGGGGCTCCGTGCTTTTATTTACCTCGCCGAGGATCTTTGCAAGAACCATCCCTGCCAGGGCTGGATGAGGCACTAAACAAGGAGAGCTCCAATACTGAATTCCTGCCCTGCTCCTGGCTGGGAATTTAGCCTATTGCTATTTAGTTAAAACTTTCTGGGGCTCTCCAATGCTTCTCGCACCGCTGCCCCGCGTCTGGGCCACGGCGGGTACCGGGCGCTCACTGACTGGTTTTATAAAAAATTAATGCATTTGCATATCCTCTGAATGCTCCTGCTTGTGTTTATTAGAGGTGAGGGCTCTGTGGGGAGGGGGCGGCATGGCGGGAGCCTCTCCCTGTAGAGGAGGGGCCGTTCGAGGCCATCCCGAGGTCCTGAATTAATTGCATGTGGCGGTATTAGCTCAGTCCTTAGCAGACAGGAGCCCACACCGCAGAATCACCACACATAATTTTGACTGTGCCCAGGAGGCAGACCAGGGAGACTGAATTATCTCTTACCAAAAGAGAAAGTAGTCCTTTGAGGTCAACAGCGGAGGTCGTCGGTGGGTCAGCGCACAGAAACGCCAACGCGAGATCTGCCCTAAAAAGGGAAAAAATAATGGGCCAATTACTGCGCGTAAGAAACTCATGCAGAATTCCTTCAGACAAAGGGGTTTTCTTTCAGAACAGAGAGGGAACCAGCAGCAGTTAACAGAAGTAGCATTGCAGGGAGGTACTCGCATGAATTTTTTGGGAAGGAAAATAGAAGGTGTTGCCATTAATTGCTTGGGAGCTGTTAAGGGGCAGAACTGCTGTGAAGCGTTCAGCAGATTCATCCCTATTTTCTCAGAGTATGAAACAAAGGTCTGGTGGGTCAAAGGCTCTTCTGGTCACTGATATTGGTACGCTTTGCATACAAAAAGGTGACATCTTAACTCTAAAACATCACCCAAATGAGGAGCAGCCAAAAATAGGATTGTTCCTTTGAGGAGTTACGTTTCTTTTAGGAGTTTTGTTTCTTGTAGGACTTATTGAGAAGTAACCCTGTTTGAAGTGGGGGGAAAAGTGGCATTATGGACTTACAAGTTGTAGGAAAGTGGAGCAAGTTTGAGAGGTTTAAACATGGTCTCAAGGTTCAACCACAGCAAACCCTTTCCCCACCGCTGGCCTGAGACATGGTCCTTTAGGAGTCCTGACACTCAGCGATCGTATGTGCAATTAAAAGATGTCAGGGGAGGGTCAGGTTGGATATCAGGAAAGATTCTTCCCCCAGAGGGTGCTGGGCACTGCCCAGGCTCCCCAGGGAATGGGCACGGCCCCGAGGCTGCCAGAGCTCCAGGAGCGTTTGGGCAGCGCTGCCAGGGATGCCCAGGGTGGGATTTTGGGGTGTCTGTGCAGGGACAGGGGCTGGGATGGATGATCCCTGTGGGTCCCTTCCCACTTGGGATATTCCATGATTCTGTGATTTAGATCTTCATCTGCACCTAGGAATGCACCTCCTCACACAGGATGAAAGGGCACCGAGAGCCCCAGCACTGAAGGCAGAAGTTGTGTGGTTGACAAATACCACTCCAATTGCTCTGCCGGTGAAATTTGAAATAAAAATATAGGAAATGAGGAGTTAATTCAATTAAACATTTTCCCACCCACATTTTACCTTTCCTCACCACTCAGGGGAATCATTCATGGAAAGTATATCACCAGCAGACTTATTTTTACCATTATTTTTAACTTAATGAGTATACCTTCCACATCAGAGGGAAAGTACAAAGGTTAAATTTTACATTAAGAGCACATTGCAACATGGTATGCAAATATCCCTATGCAAATCCAGAGCCGGCAGAAGATAAATGTGTTATATTTTTAACCAGTTAACTATGACTGTGAAGTATGGTGCAAGATATTCAGTAGTTTCATTTTATATCTTTCTTGTAAATAATGCATAAAGTATGTAGATGTTGTCAAAATATGATGAAGCTATTAGCTTTATAGTTTTCATAGTTAAGAATGTGTTCAGCATGTAGCTCCTAATAACTCATTTCGAAACGCAGACACCATTATAAAATATTTCTTGTTCAAGTGAACGTTATCATGTGACATAATGATTTTGCTTAAAACCAAGTTAAATGAGGAGTAAAATTAAACAATATTGCATGAATTGTGTTTGACTAATTTTGTGTCACATTATATTAGCCGAGCTTTCAAAATATGTGTTAATGACAAATAGTGTAAGCCCCTAACATACTTTATATGTCTGTAAAATCACCCCTAAGTCATTAGCTTTTAAAGGTTCATTTTGTTTGCAGTTTTTGTAGCCACTGGCTTTTTAGTGATTACTTTTGTCTATGAAACTAGACATGATTAAAAAAGAGATATTTTACATAAGTCTTTGGGACTTATTGCCATATTATGGGGGCATAGTGTGTGCATTAAAACAATGCCTAATAATTGATGAGCTCTACACTTTGGAGGTAAACAGAGTTAAGGGTGAATTTTAATGTTTACATCGTATTTACATAAGAATCACGCTGAGCTCTTAATCAACAGTTTGTTTCTTTTACATCTGGATTTATCCATTCCGTGCTACAAGAATCTTTCATTCCAAAGGCAACAAAAGTCTTACGGATCCCTGGGTTTAATTCAAGAATTATAGAATCACAGAATCCCAGAATGTTCTGGGTTGGAAGAACCTCAAAGACCATCTCATTCCACCTCCCCAGGTTGTTCAGTGCTCCATCCAGCCTGGCCTTGGACACTTCCACGGATGGGGCAGCCACAAAAATGCCCAAATTTGACTCAATAAGATAAGTGCCTACTTTTGACACGGTGTAAGTCCACCAGAGTTTGGCAGTGGGGACTTGCAGCCTTCACAGCACAAGTGGAGAAGCTTCTTTAGACTTGTTATCTCTGGGGTGAGACTGTATGTGTTATACTCATATATATGTAATGTGTATGTATGCATCTATGAAATATATATTTATATGTACAATTATATATATTCACACTTATATGCATCTATAGATACATAAAATATATACATTAATTTATCAATCTAACATTTATTTATTTTTAATTCTATGTAGTACATATACACCTATATACACACATATACACATATATAGGTATCTGTATATATTCATATATATCTCTGTATGTGTATATAGAGATAGGCATCTATATATATTATATATTGTGAGAAATGTATAATATATGATAGAGATATGATATATCGCTATCTTTCTATAAAGGGGTCATGTTGCTAAAACAGAGCAGGGTAAAAATTCTGCACCAGTTTCTTTTCTGGACAGGACTTTGGATGTACCCAATGAACATCTCCAGTCTTTATTTAGCCATTTTCCCGAATTTTTCTGTCATTTTTTCCTCCTCTGTCCCATCACAGGGATTTCAGAGAGGTGTGTGCCCCAGCACTGGTCACTGGGAATCACAGCCTGGTCTTTCCAGGTGGCACCAGGGCCAGGCAGGGGTGACCTCAGCTCTTGAGTCTCTCCTCAGAGGGAAAAAATACTCTTTATGTGGTGATCTTTTCCTATATATATTTAGTTATTTAGAAAAAAAAGGAAAAAAAGCCCGTCCCAATGGACTGGAATGATTCTGGCTGGCTGTGGGAGGTAAGGGCAGGACACTGATGGGGGTGGGAAGGTGCAAGAGAAGGCAATGTGGTGTTTTTCAGTGTTTCAGCGCTCAACTTCTTTGATAAAATCTTCATTCTGCCCACCCTACCCCGGTGCCTTAGAAAGCTACAGCTTTATCTCCAGAATTTTCCCTCTGGACACTTGTCAGAACAAAGAGTATGGACTTTGCATATCATTTATCCTCTTGTATATAAGGAGCTTGTCACATCTTAATGTTGAACCTCACCAGAGAGCAGCCCTCTCGAGCACTCCGAGCTCTGCTTTGCATTTGGGTGGGAAAAGCAGATCCAGGGGCTGCTCCAGCTCCTGCTGTATCCTGGGCTGTCCCTGCTCCTGCCGTGCCACACGTGCCATGGGCTCCCTGCCATGGAAGAGGGCCAGTAACCACCTGGGGAAGAATGGGGTCTGCTGGAAATCACTTCTAGGTGGCCAAATTCCTTTGTTCGCTGCTCCCATCAAACTTCTGATGCTCTTTTGTGGCATCTCCATGATGTTAAAATGCCTCAGCTCCTTTGGCAATTCAATCAGGGTATTGAGCTGGTGCTATTTGTGTGCATCCTACTTTGGAAAATAAAAAAAATAAAAACAAACCAATCCTAAAACTGCATTCTGTAAATGCTCTGATATCTTGCCATGGTTTGTTCCAAGGCTTTCAGAATAACAGTGTGGCCATCGTTTGCTGTGGAAGAAAGCCTTTATTGTCACCTGGGGGAGCTCTCCTGGCAGGACACAGGGGGGATGTGGATCCTGTGGCTGAGGGGGGAGAGGCTCTGCTGGGCCCTGATCACTCATCCAGGGCCGAGGTCCCAGTCTGGCCCCTGGGGGAAGAGGTGCTCCATGAAGTGCCAGAGCTGGGTGAAGAAATGGGGCATTAACATCTCTCTGCTCCTTTGGTTTCCAGGAACAAAGGTCACAATGAAGATCTTCTCCAGCACGAGGAATTGAACATTCCTGATGCAGTGATCACTGAGGGAATAGGATCCTCAGACATCAGGGATAACACAGCTTCTAGCTGAAGTATTTCCTTATCCGTGGCACTTTCCTGCATTGCACTAGGCCTTTTAAGTCCTTTGCATGCCAAAATATTTAATAACAGGATTTTGTTACCAGGTGAAATACATTCTGAGTGCTGCTGGGTTTTGTGCAGGACCCACTGAGATCCCTTCACTTTGCTGAGCCCCAGATTAGTCACGTGGAAGCTCAGGGGGCTGCCTGGCAATTCTCAGAGGAGAAAAGCTGTCAAGGAGTGCCTCAAACACCAGGATGGTTGGAGATGGGCCTGATCATATTGGTTAATACTCTGCTGGCTCCTGATTAATGCTCTGGGTTCCATCGATCCCGAAGCTCTCCCACAGAGGTACCCTGAGCTGATTGAGCTGGTTATTTCCACTGCTACTTCTGGAAGATCAGGAGAAGAAAAACAAAGCAGGTGAAATGGATAGCTCGCAGTGAAGCTGTTTAAATATTTATAAAACAGTTAGCTAAGATTCAGGATCCATTTAACATAGCCAAATTTGATATGTTAAGATGAATAATTGCTCTTCTGTAATACCATTCCACTTATTTATTTATTTAATCCTTAAAATCATATCACTGCTTTCCCTATGACTTGAAGAAAGATTTGGAAAGTCCCGTATTGTCCTTGGATCAGACCCTGAATGATCATAAAATGTCAATCTGGAATTGGACCATTTTTGGGGAAAAAGTTGTTGAAGGAAAAGGAAAAGGAAAAGGAAAAGGAAAAGGAAAAGGAAAAGGAAAAGGAAAAGGAAAAGGAAAAGGAAAAGGAAAAGGAAAAGGAAAAGGAAAAGGGAAGAGAGAAGAGAAGAGAAGAGAAGAGAAGAGAAGAGAAGAGAAGAGAAGAGAAGAGAAGAGAAGAGAAGAGAAGAGAAGAGAAGAGAAGAGAGAAGAGGAAACTCTTATCTGCCCAAACAAGATAATTTCAAAGAAAAAAAAATCAGTAATTTATTTCCAAACTGGAAAATTGCAATATTATAATGAGAAAGAATCCATAAATTAATTTAGAAATAGCTTTTAAAATTAGGATAAAAGCTGTCAATATTTTTAGAATGCAAGAGTTACATCTGAAGGAAAATATTTAATGTTTTAAATTCACCAGTGCTCCCCAGACCCTGTAGTACAGCCCAGTGTATTCTTAGAAAGAGCTACTTCATCTATTTAATTAAGAGAAACTACTATCAAAGCAGATTTCGCATTTAAAATTCGTGTTTAAACTTCTCACAGATTAAGTGAGCTTAAACAGTTGCTATTCCTGACTTTAACAGCATTATAAAATACATTAGAGATTGAGAGGATAAAATTCTGCCATGTTAGGTTATAACCTAACTGCTATTTGCAGTTGTAAGGACTACTAATGGCGCAGGGACAAGATTTATTATAGTAAAGACATCCTGCTTAACATTACCCTTGTCATTCCATTAATAATGACTGCTTATGAGCCATCTCGTTGGCATCTTTGTTGTCCTGAAAACTTAAAACTCACAGCACAATTCTTTACGATGTGCTACATTGCCCCCTCTGGGTATTCCTGACCATTATCCCATTTGGTTATATTCAAAACTGCTGCCTCCTGAGAGAGCATTAGGGCCGACCTTTAACCCTGCAATATTCTTGGTTCAAATGGCGTAATAACATGTAGTGAATATTTACAAGCATACTTATACTATAATAGAGTACTGCTGTGAACATTAGCACATATTTTCTGCTCAATCAGGCTTTGATGTAGAGCTTGGCTTGTACCCTGGAGAAAATGCAGTCCCCAATAAGCTGTGCTAGTGAAACACCCTTGAACCTCCACAGCTTCTGCCACGCAGAGCTCTGCCAGGCAGATGAGCAGGGACACACAGCCCTGTGCCACGCCGAGGGCCGGGGCAGCCTCTGAGGGGGAGGCACAGCCCCTCCTGTGGTACCTGGGGCTTTACTGGCATCAGGAAAAGCTGATCTCATCCAGGAAAAGCAAATCAGGGCCATGGAATAGTGTGAGGTGCATCGGCAGGGATCTCCCAGTCCAGGTCCTGGCCCTGTTCAGGGCACCCTGACAATCCCACCCTGTGCCTGGGAGCATTGTCCCAACACATTGTCCAAATGCTCCATGGCCACTGCCCTGAGACCCTGTTCCAGTGCCCGACAGTGACCCTGAGCAGTGATCCCTGATGGTGCCAGCAGCAGCGTTTCCCCTGCCCTCTCTGTTTCCTGGTGGATGATTCCATGGCACAACGCTGACTTTCCACTTCTCTCACTCTCCTTGCCAGTGCCATCCTCACAGGGCTCTCCCTTTCCTTGCCAACATCCCATGCACCTGCCCCAGATGTCCCGAGGGGACCCTGAGGAGCCCTGGCAGTGCCCTTGGGAATGGGGCTGGATCCCAGAGCACCATCTCTGGCTGCACATCCCGTGCTGGCTGTGCCAGGGTGGGCTGCTCTGTGGGATGGGATGTTAGCCCATCTGATGGGCTGCTCTGTGGGATGGGATGTTAGCCCATCTGATGGGCTGCTCTGTGGGATGGGATGTTAGCCCATCTGATGGGATGCTCTGTGGGATGGGATGTTAGCCCATCTGATGGGATGCTCTGTGGGAATTGCTCTCCAGCCCTTCCCATCTTGCCTTCCCCTCCACTTCCCTCCCAAGAGCTTCAGCCTGAAGGGGTGGAGTTTCAGCCCTGGTGGAAGGTGGTGGCAGATGATAATTTCACAACAGCCATGGGGATTGTGCTTGAGGGCTCTTTTAGGTTCACAAGTGAACATCTCTGCTCTTCTCAACAGGAGAGAGCTTTGGTTTCCACACAGCCTCATGCCAAGCTGTCCTTCCCCTGCAATTAGCATCAATTAGCATCATTCCCTACCTGGCTCTCTGATCAGTGGGGAGCCATCTTCTCCAGCCCCACTGTGCTTTCCCCACCAACCCAAAATATCCCCAAAGCCTTTTCCTCTCCACTTTCCCTCTGCCCAGCATTACCTGTCCCCCACCAGCCTTCAGCAAACCCCTCTGTGGCACTGTCCCTTCCTGAACAGAAACAAGGGGGTGTCCATAGAGGGTCACTGCCTCAAACCCTGAGGGCTGGAGCAACCTGGACCATGGCAGGGGGCTTAGAATGAGAGGATCTCTTAGGTCTTGGGATGGACTGCCCAGGGAATTCATGGAGTCCCTACCCCTGGAGGTGTTTTAGGAACACCTGGACATGGAACTCAGTGCTCTTGTCTGGGTGACGAGGTGGGGATTGGTCACAGGCTGGACTCAGGGGTCTTGGGGGTGTTTTCCGACCTCATTGATTGGTTCTGTCTCTTCCAGCCCAAACCATTGTGGAATTCCATGACCCCATGACGTGCATCACATCTGCATGACACACTGATGGAAACTAGGGCACGGAAAAGGTCACTCAGCCAGGTTAATGTCTTTAATATTAATTTGGTGTAGGTTTTTCTAAGTCTGTTCCCTCCATCACTGTTTTCTCCTTCCTTAAGAACGAGACTATTTTTCCTCATTTGTTACAAATCCACTTTTGCCGTGCTTTGCTCTCTGTTCCCTGTTTCTGTAACGTGCCCTGTGGAGATTTGATTGCGAGTGCAAGTGGTTTTCTTGTGAAAGTTTTCTGATTTTCAGGGCTTGGAGGAGAAAGGGTCACTTCTCAGTTTTGTTGGTTTATGAGTGTGTTGTTAATCTGCTTAGAAGAGTCCGGCGCAGTGCAAACGTGAGCTTTTGAAAGAAGAGTCTCCTGTGGTTATGAAAAACTTTGACTGGGCAATTTCTGTCTGTCTCCAGCCAAAGACAGAACAAACCTTCCTTATTTTCTTGGTGTAACTTATAAACCTGTTACAGTTTTTGCATTAAAATCTTCCTATACAAAGGAGATGTCCATTTTTTGATATTTTATTCATAAGATCCCTCAAGGTGTCATTGAAATTCTCTCAGTCTTTCATCAGCATGATCCACTCTTGGAGAGTACACCTGCACAATAGATGAAATGGTTGTCCTCGGAGAATAATGGCAGCCATCCTGATATTAATTTGGTTCCAAGTAATTATCAAGTTCATCTCTTTCAGTTTGCTGGGAAACTTTTTCTTCCTTTTGACTTTCTTCCTTTTTTTTTTTTTACTGTTCTAAATAGAGTTAACAGGGCTTGTTAGTGCTGCTGTAGGCTCTCCATAGACTGGTCCTCTTCTCTGGGACTTCAGCTCAGGTTCATAGCTTCAGCCACGAATTTTTGTCCTGAAATTATTGTTACTGTGTGTGTGTGAGGATCAATAATGGCCCACACAGAAATTTGCACCTGATGGGTGTAGTTAATGCTGTAGGAAAAAAAAAAAAAGCCTTTTATAATTTCTATGCAGGTGCTGCTCTATCAATTACACCCCTGTGTGGGTGGACAATCGGGTTCAAGTCAGTGGTGGCCTCTCCCCAGACCACTGAGATGCTTTTTCTATAATAATATTGAAAAATACAGTCAGAATGTGCCCACAAATGCATCTCTGCTGGGGACAAACCCCTCACCTTGTCCTGTGGAGCTGTGAGACCAAACCTTCCTCCAGCAAGGCTGCTGATGATGGAAGAACAATTCCAAATCCCAAAATTCTTGAGAAGTTGCTTCAGTGATGAATATTTTTGAACTTACCATGGTCCACAGGCATTTTTGGGCTCGTGAGAGCAGAGGCTCAGCTCTACCCACCCCACAGGAAGCACAGCTCCCAGGATGGGTCAGGTTGGAGGGGAGCCCAGTGGGATGCAGGGGCACCCCAGAGCACAGGGCACAGGATTGTGTCCAGGGGATTCTGGAATATCCCCAGTTAGGGAGACTCCAGAGCCTCTCTGGGCTCTGCTCAGTGCTCAGTCACTGCACGGGGAAGTTTCTCCTCATATTCAGGTGAAACTTTCTGCCTGTTCCTCTTGTCCCAGGAGGCTCCTTGGACGTGAAAAAAAAAGGTGAGCCTTTGGAAAAGTTGAAGAAGGCCTTAAATCCAATTGAGGCCTTGCAGCACAAGGCCTGAAGGGTGACCAGCCCTGGCAGTGCATGTTGGGGTCTCTCCTATTTAGCCCATCCTCCTGCACGCCTGTGTGAGGGATTTGACCATCTCTGCCTGTGATGATTAAGACAGAAAGGCCAGTTTAAACAGATGTTATCTAGAAAAATAGAAGAGTTTTTTAAATGTTTTATTATTATTTGGGAAGCTTTGCCCATGGGTGTTGCTGCAGCACAGGGGTCTGGGCAGAGGAGGAGCCCAGCAGCTTTCTTTGGATTATTAGGGATTTCTCCATCTTTCCCCTGGCTCTTGCCAACCAATTTGTATTTTGAAGGAAGCCTGCAAGAAATTTTGTGTTTTCTTCAATTCTCTCGGTTTATTTCTGTTCACATCACTCTCCTTTTTCCCCCCATTGGCAGTAAATCCTTAGGCTGAGCCATCCATTTATTACAGGTTGGCAGTTGTTCAGTCTGCCAGCGTACAGCGATCTGTTTTTAGCTGCCAATAGTGCAGCATTAACAAATCTGTTCTGATATTTATCTGTGGCACTGCCTTTTGTTAAATGAAGAACACAAAGTTTTGGACATCCTGTATTGGGAGTTTTATGGCATCAGGTAGGGCACTTAAAACTTCCCTCCAATATTTTTCCAGCCTTGGAAAACACCCCCAGCACTCTCTGCATCCTATGATGCAGTTTTTTCCTGTTTATTTTTCAGATGCCGCTGCTTGAAGAAGGAAGGTTTGGTGGCAATAATCCTTGTTTCTTTCCTGAATATTTTATAGAAAAGTCTCAATATTATGGAAAACATCGAACGATGTATTGAACCAATTTTTTTCACAACTGATCGGATTTTTTTCCCAATTTTTCTGCTGTGGAATTATCTCCTTTATTACATGGAAGAGTACTTTACATCCCTGTAGATCACACCACCTGGGGGTTTTATCAGAGGAAGGATCCAGGCCATGAGTCTGTGCTTGAGCTCATTCAGCACCAACTGTGCACCAGCACAATGCTATGGCTATCTACTTTAAAAATATTTTTTTCATAATTCTCATTTATTTACTAATTTCATCACTTGTTCTCATTTATTTATTTATTTATCCCTTTATTTTTAAGGGTTGGAGAAGGCTGTGGGTTACAAATTAACATAAGGAATCACTTGATCGTGTTTTACCCTCTTTTTGTTTGGTTGGTTTTTTTTGGTTTTATTCTGTAGGATGTTGGTGGCTTTAATTAACCAGCCTGCAGATGGGTTGGAGAAAAGACACGTTTCACAACACATCTCCATCTTTTTCAGCCATCATATACTTAAATTGCAAATTCTCCTGAACTGTAACCCAGTGTCTTATGGCTCTTGATTCTACATTTCCCCGCAGATCTTCTGCCTTCAGTGGTGTCAGAGCTGCAGGATGTGACTGTTAATAAAAGGGATTAAACTGCAGCAAAGCTCCGACAGTCAAATGACATTGGGGGTCTGATTCAAGACCACCAAGACAGAAAACTGAGAAAGAAGAACCTCTGTAGGTTTGTCCCAGCAGGTTGTGCAGCAATGGGCCTGTTCAAGGGCCTCTTGTGATGGGACAAGGCGGAATGACTGAAGTGAAGGAGGGCAGGGATGGGATATTGGGCAGGAATTGTTCCCTGGGAGGGTGGGCAGACCCTGGCACAGGGTGCCCAGAGCAGCTGTGGCTGCCCCTGGATCCCTGGCAGTGCCCAAGGCCAGGCTGGACATTGGGGTTTGGAGCAGCCTGGGACACTGGGAGGTGTCCCTGCCATGGCAGGAGTGGGACAGGATTGAGCTTTGAGGTCCCTTCCAACCCAAACCAGTCTGGGATTTTATGATTCCTTAAGTATCACCTGTAATCTGTAATGCAAGCCACAAGACATTTCTCTACAACTCTCCTCCTGTTGTTGACGTCTGAGCAGGCACAAATTTGGCAAAGATGCTCAGCCTGGCCCACCAAAGTTTATCAACCAACCAAAAACTCATTCTCCTCCTTGGGTTCTTGCACAAACCTGCCCAAAAATCAAGTTGCTGACAGACAGGCCAATTTTCTGCCAAATTTCAAGCCCTACTTCCCACTCTGGAAATTTTCCATTGAGCAGCCTCAGCATCCTCCTTGTTTGGAGATGTCCGGTGCCGTGCCAGGGCAGAGGCAGCCCCATGGTTCTGTTTCACAGAATCACAGGATCATTTTGGCTGGAAAAGACCTCTGAGGTGATGGCAGTGCCAAGCCCCCTCCTAAACCATGTCCCATCTATGTCCTGTCCATGTTTTCCACTCCCTCCCCAATTCCTGGCAGTCAGGGAGCCATCCTGATTGGAAACTGCACTGATCGATGCGAGAGGCAAGAGCTCCAATAAATTCCTCCTGCCAAAGGCATCATCCAGAAGGGAGGATTGCAGGCTGAGATGAGGTTTGGCAAATTTATAAGCATGTGGGAACGGGGCTGTAAATGAGGGAATTACAGTCGCTGTTAAGGTTGTTCTGTAATGTTCTCTGACTCTACACCCGTAATTTTAATTCCCAGAAACAGGCTCGGATGCCAAGTGCTTTACAGGCAGAGGAATGACTCCCAACCAACTTGGGTAAGTTTGATATCAGGTCTGCAATGGCAAAAGAATTGGTAGTGTTTTCTTGCACTTAAAATTCAAAATCCCCTCTATTTGACTATTCAACTCTTTTTTCCCTCCTCTAACTGTTTTTCTTTTTATTGACATGGACATAAAAACATACATTTTCTTCAAATGCTATGTTTAAAAACACGGAAAGCAAAAGCCTCAAACCCTTTTCCTGGAGGATGGATTTCACTGGAGCTGTCTCATGTGCACCTTTCCCACTTGGGCTCATCCTCTTGCTGATTCTTCCAAAATTTGGGAGAGGTTGTTGCTATGGCACAGACCTTGCTGAGGATTTAATGACCTGTGCTACTTTGCATTAAAAAGTTTTACTAATCTCCTGCCTAAAAGGGCTTTTAGAGATGTGTTGGAGCCAGGGCCTTGGTTTAGAGTTCTGCTCCCATCAGTGAATTTTCTTTGATTGTGATTCACAGAATCACATGAGGTAACTCTATTTCTTCTTTATCTCAGGCACGTCACGCTGATGATACTTTGCTAAATATACTGAGTTTTAAATACATCCCAAGGCTCTTGGCTATGAAATCCCTCAGGGATTTCAGGCATGAGTTGTGGGAAGGGGGGCACAGGATGCACCAGTGCCTCCACATCCCCCATTAAGAGCTGGACTCCTGCATGTTGGGTATTTAGGGGTGTGGTGGGGCTTAGGACACAACATCTGGGGTCAGTAAATGGGATTACTTTGCCCTGGATCCTTTGGATGCATGTGCTGGAGCGTGGGACAGGATCAGGTCCTTCCACCTCTAACAGATTCCAGCTTAGTTAACATTTTTTTTTCTTTCTTTTTTTTTTTTTTTTTTGTCCCTGATGCCTTTTTCCTTCAGAAATAACTGTTTATAATCAGTTTAATGCAGATGAAACCATTACTTCTTCACTCTTCAGAAACTCTTTATGCTTCTTAATTAAAGCCTTTGTCTGAACACAAAATAATTAATACATAAAATGAAGCAGAGGGAAAGAATCGACTGTGAAACCAGTCACTCAGTTGTATATTTAAACAATATTTAATCATTAGAGTAACACAGTGCTTGCACTTTTGGAAAGAAAACAAGCCTTCTACTTCATGTTTATTTAACACTTTGACTAGTTCATTCTTGGAGGTATGAAATGAGGCTTATAGAGTGCCAGAGCAGTAAATCAGACGTTCTGAAAATTACTGGGTCTTAAACAGTAGTGTCATTTTTAACCTAAACAGTTCAGTGGTGCACCAGCACATAAAAGTGACCTCTTAGAACAACATCTACTGTTTACACTGAAAGGCAAGGCAAGGAAATAAAAACAAGCCATGAAATACGGTGCAGTGAGGATGGCATTTACTTGTGTTTCTGCCTCTGCTCTGGATGCTGATGGGTGTGATGGCTTTCATAGAATTAAAGCATTACAGAGAGTCGTGCAAAAAATGCCATGGATATGTGCACATACCAACTGTGTGCAGCCAAAATTTTGGGCAGCTTCTTGCACCCAAGCACTTTCCACCTGAGCCCTCACTCAGATTTTAAACCACACTTGGGTTGGCACTGTGGTTGCTCACTTTATAACATTTTATATTGGGGTTCTCATGAAAGAATTTATTGTCCAGGGTATTTGTTGGGGAAAAAACACACGGATTCAAAGCAAATATTCAGTTTCTTTTGTGGAGAGTGAATGGTGAATGTTTGAATTGTAGGTGTGACTTGCTTGCACTTTGCAAGCACAAAGGCTGCTTCACCACAGGTTGGGGATAGGTTTTTATAACCAGCTACACACTTGGCTTCTGAGCAGAGAATAACCACAGAGTTTGGCTCCAAAGGGAACATTTTTTGCCAGAGTTGTTCATTAACATATTTTACGGAGCTGTACTTCAGAGAGGAGTGGGCAGGCAGGATTTTGAGTGGTGTAGGGGAATATTTGCAGTGAAACCTGGGGACTCCCCTCGCCCGGAGACATCGCTCATCCCCAGGCTGGGTGATGCATTTAAAACCTCTTCCCAAGTCTGGCCCACTTCAGGGCTGATCCAGGTTTATTACCCAGCCCCAGAGGATTCTGCAGTGCTGTTCATTCTCCTAATGAGATAAATGGAGGCAAAATTGGCTTGTGGAGGTAAGAAAGCAAAAGCACCTTCCCAGCTGCCAGGCAGCCCTTCCCTCTGGTCACTCCTCTGGTCAGCCTGGCTCGCGACCCTGTGGAAGGAGCAGAAAAGCTCTGCTGGTCCTGTTCCCAACACACTTATGAGTATGAGACGTGAGTTTGGGGTTTATTTTGTTTTATTTTGTAGGATTTGGAGGTTTTTGGTTGGCTTTTTGTTTGTTGTTTGTTTGTTTGTTATAGTGGGGTTTTTTAAATTGTTGTTTGGGTTTTTTGGGGGGATTTTTTGATTAAGACAACACATTTACATTTACATTTACATTTGCATTTACATTTACATTTACATTATATTTACCTGCTGGTGCAAGTCCAGAGGAGGCCATAGAGATGCTCCCAGGGCTGGAGCCCCTCTGGAGCCAGGCTGGGAGAGCTGGGGGTGTTCACCTGGAGAGGAGAAGCTCCAGGGAGAGCTCAGAGCCCCTTGCAGGGCCTGAAGGGGCTCCAGGAGAGCTGGAGAGGGACTGGGGACAAGGGATGGAGGGACAGGACACAGGGAATGGCTTCCCAGTGCCAGAGGGCAGGGCTGGATGGGATATTGGGCAGGAATTGTTCCCTGGGAGGGTGGGGAGGCCCTGGCACAGGGTGCCCAGAGAAGCTGCCAATATCAAAAAGTTTTTAAGGCTCTGGACTACCAGAGTGATTGTCTCAGGAACTGGGGACCAAAGGTGAAATGTCTGCTGAGACAGAACTTCTGAATTCAGGAAGTGCTCCCCTAGGAGCAGGTAATGATGTTTATTTCCACATTACATCACATCAAGAGCCTAATGAAGAGGAGTGATGGGTTTAAATTTGAAGAGCACATGGAATGTGATTTTTATTAGGTTGGATCCTGAGTGAACAGAACATTGAAACTGTAATTATGAATATTTTACAAATGTGAACCTTCAATTAACTGTATCAGTTGTGTTTGTGAACTATGGAGAACTTGCATTATTAATGAACACACAAGGTTAATATTAGTTTATTTATCATTTGGAATATGGCTTTTGAGTTAATCATACAAGTCCTGCCACATTCAATTTTGATTAATGCAGGAAGTTCAGGCAGGCTTTGTTAAACAAATATTTATTATGTGTGATGTATTATAAAGTAATAAAGCATTTTTCCTCCATCTCAGGTCCTATAGACAAACACCTTCCACCACAGTGAAGACTTTAACATGTAAGCAAACATCCTCTGGTTATGAGGACATCAAATAAACCATGAGAGTCTTCTGTGTGATTTTTCTTTTTTTTAAATTCAGATTTAATCCCTCTAACATAGAGGAAGTTGCAGTGTCCTGCAAAGTGTTCTGCACCCCACGAGGGTTTGAAGTGCAGGCTGCTGTGGAGAATATTTGCTAGAATCGATCCCCTTCCTCCATTTTTACTTTTACTTTTACTCCATTTCAGTGCAGCTGAAGAATTGGGCTGCTTTAGTATCCAGCACCATTTGTAGCATTGCCAAATTATTCCAAATAATGAAGGATTTCAGCAGCTCGGTTGTGCTAAAAGACATTTTTGGGAGGTTGTTTGTCATCCTTTGCTGGCCTGTGGGAGCCCCAGGCTGGGGGATGCAGTGGCAGGGCCTTGCAGCAGATCTTTGGAATGGAAGGAGAGTTTTTGATGTGAATAAAAGAAGTATTTGCCATTCAGTTTTTCTGCAACGCAGCATTGTCAGCCACAAAGCTTTAACAGTTAAGAGTGAAATCTGATATTGTTATGAATGCCAAGCACTCTTAATGTGGGGTTTGGTTCAGAAAAGAGTTAAGACTTCACCTAAACCTCAGTGAAAGTGGAGAGACCAACAAAGCGACTTGGTTCATGTGTCTGAGACTTTAAAAATACTCCCCGAGTCACAAGGCTGAGGGTATAAATCCCATGAATTACAGCACAGTTAATGAGTTTCTTCTGAAAGAGGGTTCTTCTGAATGCCAATTTTGGCAAGTTTGTGTTGGGCAATAGGCCACGTCTTAAAAGTGTTAGGAGGATTTGAGATTATTTCATTTAGGGGTGAAATATAAATTTTATTTTAAAATATGTAACTATAAGTTTATCCTATATAATTTATGTGTAGTTTATTCTGATTTAATGATGCTCAGCCCCTCCCTTTATACCATCAAAGAAGGTTTGGAAAAGCCTGTGGATGATTCAATCGTTTTTATTTCTGTTTTAATCTTAATCCCCTTTTTTTTTTTTATAAATGATCAGTCAGCAATGCACAAATTTAACTTCTTTTTTTTTTCTTTTTGGTTTGGTCAATAAAATAAATAAACCTAAGTTAAGAAGGGCTCTGTCCTCCTCCAGTGTTGTGGAATTCAGCTGTGTCTGCTTTAACCAGTTTCAGCGTAGCTGTTACAATTTTCATCCATAATATATGATCAGTTTGTAAGAATTTCCTCTACATGTGAGAAACAGACTTAATGCCAACGTTCTCAAATTGGAGTTAGTTATAAATAATGCACTAATAGATGTGAAAGAGCGTAAATGATTCCTTTGTGTTGTACCTGCGAGGTTGTTAGTGCTTCTTTAAAAAACAAACAAACCCTCTTTTGCAGGATATTTATTCCCATCTCTTCCATCAAAGGGGTTGCAGTCTTTGTACCTTTTTATGTAAATTAAAAAATCTTTAGCCAGTTCTGTGTCAAAAATAAATAGTTGAATGAGCTTGCAGACAACATTTATTTTGTATGTACATTAATGGGCACTTCCATTTTTTCCTGCAGGCTAGAATCCACTTTGAAATTCATGTTTGATAAATTCCCTGGCTTTCCGAGTAATTTAGCTGTCTATAGGGCTGTTGATCCTTTGAGTGTATTGCTGAACCATTGGGACTTGTGCACCACATCTGCATATCCAAGTTCAAATATATACTCAAGATGATTGGTTTAAACTTTAAGTTGTTGATCTTATTCCTGATAGATTTGTTAGATTGTCTCCCATTTCATTTCTAAAATCTGTGCCTAATCCATAAATACCCCTTCTTAAATATGTCTCCAATAAATTCACTGATTGAGTTAGTCATTCTGTAAGCACAGGGCTGAATTAATATTCGGTGTAGCCTGATAATCTTTAGGCACAATGCTGGCTGATGCTGCGTGTGCCAGAGGAGCAGGGCACACTCAGCTCAGCCCCAGCCCAGGTGCTGCTCTCCAAAGTGGCAAAATTCCCTGTGAAAATTCCCCGTGAAAATTCCCTGTGAAAATTCCCCGTGAAAATTCCCCGTGAAAATTCCCCTTGTGCCTCCTGAGCGTTTAAAAAGGGACCCAGTTTTTGCTGGGCTATGAAATGGGTGGGCAGGGATTGGGATTTTCAGCCTTCCCAGGGCTCAGGCTCGTTGAGCTCTGCTTTTTCTTTCTCAGATGGCTGAAATTTCCAGTCTGAGCGCTGGGAGAGAGAGGCTGGAGCTGGTGGAACACCCAAATCCGCAGCGCTGAGAGCTGCAGCTGCAGCAGAGCCACCTGCAGATTCCAGCAGGGCTGGTTCCACACCTGAGCTCTGCTGAGCTGCTCTCAGCTCCCCTCTGGGCCTGGGCACTCCTGCCCTGCCCTGTGCCCTGCTCCTGCTCCCAGGGCCACATCCAGCCAGGAATGCTGCAGGGATGGGCAAGGGCCTGGGGCGTTGGGCAGGCCCCAAAGGAGGGGCACAAGGACATTCCCAGGAGTTGTGTGAACATGGGGCATCACTTTTGGTTTTCACCTCTTCCTCACGAGCTTCTCCTAAACGTTGTGGGCACCTTTCAGGTGTCCTGTGAATATAAATGAATTTAAAACTCTTTTTAAGCATAACATCAGCCATTCTGTTCTAAAACCCCTTGTCTGGTTTGCTCTGAGCTTGCCCAAATGCTCTGCAAGGCAGGGGAATCGTTCAGATAATTTAAACTTGGAACTGCTGGGATTTTGAGAAGCCTGGTCTAGTGAAAGGTGGTTGGAATGTGATGGTCCCTTTCATCCCAAAGCATTACATGATTCTATGGTTTGTTTTGTTGTTTTAATTTTTGGAGGATTTTTTTTTTCTTTTTTTGTTCCACTTAATAAATTCCTTAACTTGGGAAGACTCTGCTTTGCTTTCTAGAGGGGTGGGGTAGGGTAGCAGTGTGGGTGAAGTAACCTATTCTGACACCAATATAACAAGAATTTCAATTAAAATCCTTCCTTTTTTTGGTTTCTATTCTTTATAAGGAAATTATTCTAATAAGATACCTTGTGTGGTCTTTCAAGGCAAATTCCAATAAATTCCTTGTCTTAATTAATAAAACCGATCTGACTAGTGGTACCAAGAGTCAAATTTAGAGTCTCTGGGGCCTTTTTGTGACAGAGAGGAAAAGAAATGCAGTGGGGAGAGTTTTCCTGCTTGTGTGGGTTTGGTTTTTGTGTTATTGTTTTGATTGTTTTGTTTTAATAATATCTAAAACCTCATCTTTGATTTAAAACTCTGAGTCAGGGTTTAATGAATTGAATTGCTTAACATCACAAGGATTAGGGGAATACATTTTCTAGTTTTAAAACAGGTATATGTATGTATATGTATTTTGCTTGTCTCACAGAGGTTAATGTTTGTTATTAAATGTATTTTTAAGGTATTTTTAAAGATTATTTTTAGAGCACCTTTTGTATTGTGCTTTTTGTAGGGGAGAGAGATGTGTGCAAGTCCTGCAAGAGATGTGTCCCTGAGAGGGGAGAGCCCTCAACTCTGGCCTGAAATTTTTCATTCTACACAAAATCCAGTTTTGTCAGAAGCAGCACCACAGTGCCACCGTATTTAACATGATTTACTGCTTTGCTCACTTAAATGAACAAATTGGTCCATATTTCATTGAGGTAATTAGGCACATCTATAACCTTAACAACGTCACTTTCTCACAGGTGCAGTCCTGCTGAAGTCCCTCAGCCTAACTTTGTCTTCCAACCCGAGCACATCCAGAGCTCTTTGCTCCAGGAGATGCTTCCCACCTGGATCCCTTTATTTTGGGTCGTGGTCAGTCCTTTCCCATCCACTGCTCTGCATTGTCTGAACAGCCCCAGTGTGTCTGGTTTGGAACAGTCAGTGAAGGAGTTGATGCCAGAAGTGCCTTTAGATTGGTGATTATCAGTAAAATTATCATTTTTATCAGTAAAATATGGATTCTGCTCATGCAAAATAGCAGACCCAAGCTTCAGCATCCTTCTGTCCCAAGTCAGTGCTTGGGAATTCACATGTTGTGTTTCCAGTGCTTTGTCCTGCTGTTTTCTGCTCTGATTCCTTGCTCTGCTCACTTTGTCTGAAATACTGGGCTCCAGATTGGGCTGCTGGGATCCTATTTCTTGGTCAGGAAGAGGTGGCAGAGCTCCCTGCTCCAGGGAAAGCTCAGCCCAAGCAGAGGGGATTTCATGGGTGGAAAATGGAAGAGCTCAGACCTGGTGCTCCTGGAAGGATTCATTAAATGGTTGGGGTTGTGAGGGACCTCAAACCCCATCCAGTGCCACCCCTGCCACGGCAGGGACACCTCCCACTGTCCCAGGCTGCTCCAAGCCCCAATGTCCAGCCTGGCCTTGGGCACTGCCAGGGATCCAGGGGCAGCCACAGCTGCTCTGGGCACCCTGTGCCAGTGTTTTACCACTCTTACCACAAAAAGTTTATTACATCTAGTGTGAACCTCCCCTCTATTAGTTCAAACCATCCCCCCTTTTCCTGTTATTCCAGGCCCTACTAAAAGGTCTGTCCCCATCTTTCTTAGAAGCCCCTTTAAATCCTGTTACCTGTTTACTGCCATTTTTTTTTCCAGTGAAAACCCTTCCTTAGTGGAGTGTGTCAAGGAGCAGACTCAGTCACCACTTCTGCCTCTTCCCACTGTTCTCCTTTGGAGCTCTGCACCCCGAAACAGCCTCAGAATCCACATTTGAGTTTCTCCATCCTTGAAGGGGCACAACCTCAGTGAGGAATTGGGGTTTAAGTGTGAGGGCAGCAGTGTTCCATGCAGTTTATAATCCAAGATCTGAGGTCTGGAATGGTGCCATGTCCATCGCTAAAGCAGCTCTGGGCAGATCTGAGGCAGCCCGAGGTGTTGGGCTTGTCTGGAGCTCCGTGAGCTCTCCATGGATTTTGCAGGGGTGGCCATGGAGTGGGGAAGTGCCTGGCAGCTCTCTGAGGATGTGCAGGATGTGTGTGCCTCGGATGGACCTGTCCTTACCTGCACAGAGCACGTGAGAGCTGCTTCCCGTGGCTGCTCCCAACTCCAACTGCTTCCATGGATTCCCTCCTCAATCCTGCTTGATTGTTAAAGTGTTCAACTGGATAGGGAAAATCTCCCTGATTAATACATCCCCGAAGCCTTCTGGCTTCTGCTGGGGTCACTCTGATTCAATCTGAGTTATTTCTGTATTTTTTTCTGGCCTCTCCTCTCTCCACAGAGCAATTCTGGGCACTTCTCTTACATCTCAGCCATTTTTCTATTGTTCCCTTTTTCCTGCTCATTCTGAACTTCTTCCTCTGGGACTTCTGGGCATTTCTGAGAGATTCTTTGGGGCTCTTTCCATTGCTCTGCCACCCCCTGATTTTCCTGCACCTCTATCCTGCCTGGGGAAGATTTTTTCCTCCCACGAGCCCCTCGTTCCTTCCCAAAGTGCCCATTCCACCTTCTCCCATCCCTCCTTTCCCTTCCCTCCCTCCCTCTGGGGCTGTCACGGCGGCCCAGGTTTGCCGTAGTCAATTTTTGTTTCATCTTGTAGTCAGTCTTACATAAATAGTGGGAGTTTGGCCTTGCCCCGGGTGATTGATGGGAAGGTATATTTGTACATATCGATTGAGATAAAAAATTAGTAGTTTGCAATAGGCAAGGCAAATTAGTCATCAGAAGGAAGGTGCTTGGAGTATTTTAAGAGTTCCTTGATTAATTCTCGTGCTGTGAGTTCTTCTGACAGTAAGTTTTATGTCCTGAGATGTGGGAGGATGAGGCAGTAGTATCGGGTTATTGCAAATTTTACTTTTACTCCTTGCTGATTTATTTTACTGGCTCTGGCCAAGATTAGACACAGAGGGCTAAAAATGACTTCATTTTGGGGTGACAACTGCCCTTTTCTGTGCTTGAATGAGGAGCCAGGAAGGAGGGGGCAGGTTTTAGCTACGAAATTATTTTCCTTTTTATGAAAATTAATATTTAAAAGCTAGCCTGTATAAAATCAAAATAGCCTTTATCCATGGTGTCAAGCCCATCAGCTGGATGTTATCTCTAAAGGAGGAAAGAACTAATTCTGTGATACACTGATTAGGCTGAGAAGTAATTTTTTTCTTTGCTTACTTGACAATTTTCTCCCTAATCACCTCATTGAAAGTAGTTTTTAATAAGCATCATAGGAGGCTGAGAGCTCTCGATCTTCCTAAAATACTTTCCACTTTTCCAAGGATGCTGCAGCATGTTTTTTAGTTTTCCTTTATTACAAACTATAATAGAATTCTTCCCAATAAAAATTGACTTATATTTGGCACTTTTAATTTGTCCAAGAATAATTTAGATAGAAATTCCAATTACTTTGGAAGGAAGGCATTTGCTCCGTACTCTCTGAGCTTGTTTAAAAGGAAGTCTTTGATAATTTGCAAGCATTTCTCATGAAAGGCAATTTTACTTAACTGGAATCCAGAAGGAAAAAAAAAAAGATGCACAGAGGTTTCAATTTTTAAACTGATAACAAAGCACTATATTTGTGCTGTTACATTTCAGCACAAAGAGGCTGCAAAATAACCTTTTTTAGTTAATGGGAGAAAAAAAGATTTAATTGCTGTGAAACACTTCTTCTACATATTATCTCTTTGATTAGCAGACAGTTGTAAATGACTTATTCAATGTAATTGCAAACTCTGGCATGGAACCCAAAGTGAATTATTTGTGTTTGCAGTCAGGGTGAGTTTGAGCACTTTTAATTGCAGGATTTTTTTGAGCTTAGCAGAGGTTCAGTGTTTAGGAATCAGACTTTTCTTGGCTGTTTGAGTGTTGGTGCCCATCAGGCTGGAATTTGGACACTCTGGTTAGCAAAGTGTGCCCGAGGAAATGCCAGCACTTCTCCTGCTCTCTGTTACAGCAGTGTCCCACCTTCTAAACTATTTCCAAGTCTGGTGGTTGAGTGGAAAAAAAATCATGGAATCAACAAATCCTTGAGGTTGGAAAAGCCCTCTCGGCCCATGGACCCCAACCATCCCCCAGAGCTGCCAAGGCCACCCCTGTCCAAGTCCCCGAGTGCCACATCCACACAGCTTTAAATTCCCCCAGGGATGGGGACTCAAGTGGAAGGAGTTTTGGGTGTCTTTGCCACCTCCTTCCCACCTCTTTTGTGCCTCACACCGAGCTGCAGCTCTGACAACAACAACTTCCTGCATCCCGACTCTATTCCCAGCCTTGGAATTGGGAAAACATTCCCTATAAATTAGGGGTGATGATTGCTTCATACCATGGATGCAGCTGGATCTCATAATCCCAGCCTTTTGCAGAAGGCAGGAACATTAAGGTTGGTATGAGAGGGAAGGAAAGGGTAAGAGGGAACGGGCAGAGTAGTGAGTGGGAAAACCAGATGGCCTGGAAACCCTGGAATTCTGAAGGGCAAAGCTCCACCTGCAAGCTCTGGGCACAAGGGGAAGCACCAAGAGGGGTTTTTCCATGAGCTCTTCGCTGCAGGATGATGATTGGCAGGTGGCAGCCACCCAAAACAAGAGGGGATGTGCCAAGACTCCAGTGCTGGGAGGTGGGGGTGATGGCATCAGCCCTGGCTGGGAGCACCCTCACACCCAGCAACCACAGAAATAAATTAGGGCACAGTGAGCAGAAAAAAGGCCTTGTCTGAGGGATTTCAGAGGAGATCCTCTGCCTGTGCCTGGTTTGGGGAGCTGCTCGTTCAGGCACGGAGCTGATCAGCTGCAGGAGCTCAGAAACCAGGCTCAGTACGTGCCTCTGGTGGAGCACTGAAAATGTTCCCACTCCTGCATGAGGTACCCACCCATCCTCTGCTGCAGCGCTGAGGGCCAGATATTAAACTGAAACATCTGCAGTTCAAAATATTAATGTTTCCAAGGAGTGGCCGAGCAGAATTTGGCTGTGCAGTCTGTGTGAATAATTTTCTGCGGTTCCCAGGAGCGCTGGGAGCTGTTTGGGAAGTGAGGATCCTCTGCAGGTGGCTGCTCTCTGCCACCAGCTCGTGTCACTTCCCTCTCCACTCCATGCCACTGTCCTGATGTAACAGAGCCCCTCACAGGGACTGATTTCAGCCAGGGCTGCTCGAGCATGGAGCAGAGCGAGGGTCAGGTACCAGATCACACGAGGCTCTGGTTGTATGTGTCACGCAAAGTCACCACCCAGCAAACACAGGGTGAACCAAAGCAGAAAAAAAGAAGAATCAGGTTATAAAAACCCAAACCACGAATGCAATTGCATATGCAAAGGCCTTGTTTGGGTTTGTGCTGAATTTCCATGAGGAATTTTTTTTTTTTTTTTTTGCTGCAGCCGCACAGATTCACTGGATTCTTGTGAAATGGAGCAGGAAAGGGTCGGGGCTGCCCCTGCTCCTCAAACTGCACCTCTGCCACCAGACAGGGACAAGGCAGGCAGCCAGAGAGGCTGAAAACATCCCCCTCCTCCTCCTTAGTGCCACCAAGTGTGAGTTAGAGCTATTTACTCTGGATTAACATACTCCATTTCTCTTTTAAACCATTGTTTTAGACTTTCCAGTCAGTTCTCATTAGTTACTAGTTTAGAAGCCCATGGTATATTTAGACATCATATACATTTGTCAGTGAAGAGTAGCTTAAATGATCTACTTTGCTCACTGCTTAATTATGTTATTTTACTGTTCCTGAAAACCTGACACAAGGCAAATTTACATTACTGTGCTCCTAATTAGCCAATAATCCTTAAGGATTTGAATGATACATACCCAAAGTAATTTCCTCGTTCACTAAATATGAATTTCCTTACGTTAGGTTAAGAAGATGGCACAATGACAGCAGGCATCTTGGTGATGACAGCTCTCAACATGTTTGTCTCCCGAGTCAAAATCTATTAAAAGACACATAATGATCTCAGCACTTTCTTAAAGAGTGGAATGTGAAATCAATAGGGTCGTGTACAAAGGGGAGCAAAATTTACCTCTTTTAACCGTTGTGAGGTTGTCCAGCACTCCAGATTACTGAGAGGGGAAAATATTTATAGTCCTGGGTTTTTAAATGTCTCAGCTGGATCTCTTCATCCATTCAGCATCTCTGAAGCTTCTCAGACCAAGGGAAAATGCAGACGTGGAGGAAGCTGCTCCAAAAGAAAGGCCTGGTAGGCTCCTTGCTACCTCAGACACCTCATTTGGTGCCTGATTCTGTCCCTCTATTCCCCTCTCATGACACCCAAATGGAGCACTGGATCCTGGGATCCTCAGCACAGGAAGGACGTGGATCTGTTGGAGCAAGTCCAGAGGAGGCCATGGAGATGCTCCAAGGACTGGAGCCCCTCTGGAGCCAGGCTGGGAGAGCTGGGGGTGCTCATGTGTAGAGGAGAAGGCTCCAGGGAGAGCTCAGAGCCCCTTGCAGGGCCTAAAGGGGCTCCAGGAGAGCTGGAGAGGGACTGGGGACAAGGGATGGAGGAACAGGACACAGGGAATGGCTTCCCACTGCCAGAGGGCAGGGATGGATGGGATATTGGGAAGGAATTGTTCCCTGGGAGGGTGGGGAGGCCCTGGCACAGGGTGCCCAGAGCAGCTGTGGCTGCCCCTGGATCCCTGGCAGTGCCCAAGGCCAGGCTGGACATTGGGGCTTGGAGCAGCCTGGGACAGTGGGAGGTGTCCCTGCCGTGGCAGGGGGGAATTAGACGTTTTTAAGGTCCTTTCAAACCCAAACCAGTCCGGGATTCTCTTATGCCAAATGCACTCATTTCACACTTGGCTTTGTCCTCGTCTCTGGCCATTGAACTCCAGCTCTTTGAAAGATCTTGTCTTTGTTGTCACTGCTGTTGTTGGGCTGGCTGGGGCATTGTGGGGATGGTAACAGTTTGTGTTTTCCACTCTAGACAGTTTAATTTAATGCATTATTACATTTGATCCAGATGCTACAGTGATGGGTGCATAAAAATAATTAAATACAGATAAATAGACCGTAACAACTTCACCATTGCCAGTTGTTGTAACACGGAGTTACGTATCAAAAATGCAGTGCCAGAAAATTACTTGGATTTCTAACTAGTGCAGGAAAACTTTCCATGGACACAGTGACAGGCGAACAGAGCTCAGTGCTAACCTTTTCCCACACGTCCAAGACTAAAATTCATGCAGCTAAATGGAAATTCAAAGTTTTCAGTCTCATTCTGTAACTTTTCCAGTGATTTTGTTTGTGAAATCAAAACCTGTGGGTGTAGATGTGGTGAATAAAGGCCACCTCTTTTCTCTGCCACACCATCAGCTGCTGACATGAGACCAGGAGATGCTCCAGCCTGGAGAAACGCTGTTGTTCAGTGGACTGGGAATAATGTTGGCTGGAGCTGTGGTTCCTCAACCAAGTACCAAGAAAACAACTGCTGGTGATTCCTGTCTCTGGCACCCTTGTATTGACACTCGTATTCTTCTTATCTAAGTTACTTGGGCCCTTTTAATTGGATGTAGTGGTTTTATTTCCATATCCCAGGCTGGTTTCTGAAATGATTCTGGCCTTTTAAACCTCCCCCACGGGGTTTCATTTCATGGTGAGTGAAGATGTTCCATTGCCCAGGGAGACACAGATCTGCAGATGCTGAGGCTAGAACAGGAACTAGAACTAAAACTAGGACTGAGACATCCATGCTGAGGCTAGAACAGGAAAATTAGTCCTCTGGAGGTCTCAGGTCTCTGTCTGGACAGTGGGAAGAGCAGCAAAGGACCCTCATGTGCTGCATTCCCCTGTCCAACAGTGCAGAAACCACCATGGAAAATAAGGGATGGAGAACCTCATAATAACAGGATAATAATATTTCAGCCTGGTTTGCTTAAAATAAATGAGTAGGGTGCTTAGGGGGTCTGTCCTCACCATGCCAAGAGAAAAACTCTTCTGTGATGAAAACAGGTTGTAGAGCCACCTTTGTCTCCCCTTGGCAGATGCACACTAGGCCCATCCCTTGCTGAAGTTCAGGTGCTCCCTGCACAGCACTTTTCTGTTTTTCCCCCCAAAAAAGGTTGGGGAACAACTTTACACCCCACCTGCACTGTGTGGGCTCACATGAGGTTCAGTCCAGGGAAATGATGACGGGGTGCTGAGTCCCTGTTCATTTCAGCAGGAGTTTGCCTTGAATGGGGGAATTTGGGAGAGGCTGAGCCCAGGATTTGTGTGTGTTTGCTCATGGATCAGCAAGGCACACGCATCTGCAATGGAATATGCACTTTGTTAGGTTAAGAAACATTTCTTTATGCTCTGCAAAGCAGGTGAATAAAATCGAGGGGGAAATATACACTGTGTCAGCTTGCCTGTGTGGGAAAAATACTTTATTTTCTGTTGTAAAGACAAAGAGTACAGAAGGAAAAAATGCAGTGGTGTGTCTGATCATCCTATATAAGCACATTAGTGAAGCACTGTGGTACCAGTCGTGGTGTGAACTTAAAGCCACCCCTAATTAAACTGTCTGCATCCCCCAGCATTTCCCTGTAATGATGTCAAGCCGTGCAGCAATTAGTTGTCTCTCTGTGAATGTAAACACTGTTTGTAAATCATATAAATTTAACCTGCTTGCCTTCTTGAGAAGCTCCAAAAAGGGAATTAATTATTATTGTAGATTTTGGAGTTATGATTTATTGTATCGTTTTTTGAACGTCTCGATCTAATGTTTTCTGTGGTTCGTGGCAATTAATTTTGGGAGCAAAGGTAGGACTTATTAAAAACCTGGGATATGGTTTGGGGTGGGACTAATGGTGTGCACGACGGCGTGCAAAATATTTTATTGCACTAACACAACTGCTGGGGGTTTATTTTAAATTGAGATTTAGTCCATTCAAAGGATGCAAGTGCCCTGACCTTTCAGTGTTCTGCATTTTGCACCTCCTGTACTACTTCAAGCTAATTTGAATGTGAAGTTTGACTCCTGAAGAAAGATGCCCTTCTGCAGTAGTTCATCTTCTCTTTAGAGATCAGACTAAATGCCCGTGGCAATATGCTGGGAAACACAGCACATTACCATGAAATAGCTCCATTAGAGACAAAGAAATGTAAACAAAACAAACACATTTGCCACTGGTTTTAGCTCAATTATATTTCTCCTATTGATGGTGTTGCCTAAAATGAAAAAGTGCTCGCGACCTAAATTTAGTAAACCTTTTGTTGCAATTTACTCCAGCAAAACCTCTGTTGCTGGAGGTGGATGGTTTACCTGAGCCATCAGCTACATAGCACGTTTATGGTTATTGTATTTTACAGGTTGATAGATTTTTATATTCTGTCCAAGTCAGGATCTTACACCACCTGGTTTATTATTTAGTAATTTACAGTGCAGTCAGGCATGTTTGGTTTAATGTAGGATAAACTTATAAATCTATTGTTCCTCCAGTTGCTGGGGTTGGTGTGCAATGAACTACAGAGCTTGATGCGTACATACATTTCAGCTCTGCTTATTTTCTTTGATAGGGAAGCAGGCAATAGATAACACAGTGACAGTAGCATCCCAGGGGACAGCAAAATGTGAGAGCAACACACCGTCAGGTTAGTAGGTCATTATTGTATGAGCACTGAGCCATTAATTGACTACTGTACCAGGCTCAATCTGTGTCAGATTATGGCTTTTGGCATCCAGAACTGTTATCTAATAGCTAACTTTGTTTCTTTACTGTCTTTTTATTAGGTTTTCGGATAAAATTATACCTGAAAAGGTAAATATATTTGTTGCACTTATAGAAAAAAAAAAAAAACAAACAACCCAGCCAAACCAAACCAACACAGAGAACTGTGGTAATGTCTATAGGTAAAAATTCCTGTGATGGAGCAGTTGCAGAGTATTTTGCTAATATTTGTGAGTACTTTTTTACAAACTTGAGCAGCCGGATACTTTATTTAGGGGGAATAGATATTATGGGTGCAAACTATCAGAAATTGATGGGTGGTGACTGAATTAT
Organism: Monarcha castaneiventris obscurior; assembly: GCA_026261815.1. Classification (NCBI taxonomy): domain Eukaryota; kingdom Metazoa; phylum Chordata; class Aves; order Passeriformes; family Monarchidae; genus Monarcha; species Monarcha castaneiventris. The sequence continues at coordinate 1,490,247 of JAMPIT010000886.1, forward strand.
TTTGTTAACCTGCAGCATTGGGTGGCAATAAGAGAATACCCAGACTGTAACAACAACAATGAACATCACTTGAACAAACCTTGCTGCTTTCTCCTAAAATCTGCCTTGAAAAGAAGGGAATTGCCAGTCCTGGCATGGGTGATGGTCACACATCCAGCTTGTGGCAGAGCTGTGGCATCTTCCCCCAGCCCCTGGCTCCTGCTGGAGCAGCTCCATGCCTGAGCTGTGCAATAAGGGAAGAAATCAGTGATCTGAGGAAGATTTGAGGGAAAAAATCATCTGTTCTTTGGCCACTGGTGGCAGGCAGGGTGGTCCTCAGCCTCCTGTGTCCATTGGAGGGCAAATTCCCAGCTTTAGCAGGCAGTGGGAGGCTGAGGATGCTGGTGCCCAGCCCCGTGCTCAGGTGAGGTAGGGTTTTGAGCTGGGTTTAAGGATGAATCCTGGGTTTAAGATGAATCCTCAGCCACCTGTGTCCATTGGAGGGCAAATTCCCAGCTTTAGCAGGCAGTGGGAGGCTGAGGATGCTGGTGCTCAGCCCCGTGCTCAGGTGAGGCAGGGTTTTGAGCTGGGTTTAAGGATGAATCCTGCTTGCTGTTCAGAGGTGATTTCAGGTTTCTGCCACCTTTCAGCTGAGGCCTTTTGGGGTATCTCAGACTGGGGCTAAGATGCTGTTTTACCTCCTCCCTGCACCTGCCAAATCCAAATCCAGGTGTTTCAGCCAGGATGAGAGCGTGAGTTAAAAGTTGCTCAGGTCTGGAGAGGGCTTTGTTAAGCACTGGAATGAGTGGGATGGACCTTGGTGAGTGTGTGTTTATGGACTCAGCTCTCCCTGTTGTCCCTAATTCCTGAGGGATCCTCAATCCCCGCTCCAGAGGAGCTCAGGGATGCTGGCAGGGTTTTGGGGTGCCAAATGTGAGACACATCTGCTGCTGTTTGCCAGTGCTGTTCAAGTGATGGAGCCCCAGTTTAATTCCTGTCCCCACCCATAAATCGACCTGCCTGTGACCTTGGGCAAAATAGTTAATCCAGGCAGCCCTCAGTTTCCCTCTTTTGCTCCCCATTAAAAATGATTTGCTGTCCCAGGGTGTCGGGCTGGGCAGGAGAACCCAGGGTGATTGCTGATAATTATCAATATGGGAAACCCTGTGAGGAGGTGGGGAAGTAAGACAGAAACCTTTATTTCATTAAAATCGTATTTCTATTGAATGCTATTACAGTTATTATTTTGCAGATCCCATTTCTCTGCCACGTGTCTGAATTTGAATAATTTCCACCGGATTTCTCGCCCTGTTAAAAGACATGGATAAAAATGTGCAACAATTGAGCTCTGAGCATTTCATCTCGTTTTGTTATTCCGGGCTTTCTCCTTTTTCTTACAGCAAAATCATTTCTAGAAATTGGATAGCAATATGTAAAATACATTTTTTTTCAGGCAGTGATGGCTGATTACATTGATTCTACACAATGTAGGGCTCTTAATGGGGATTTCTGGCTCCCATTTGCTGTAAATTTCTGGTTCCCATTTGCTGCAAATTTCTGGTTCCCATTTGCTGCACCATGTGACGAGGCTGTTTCTATGGTCTCTGCTGCATCTTGTCCCCCTGGCGTTTTTTTACAAACTCATTTGGAAGAATTAACTACCTTTTACGTATTTAAAATTTGACTCCACGGAAATCGATGTACAAATAATTTTTATGGTTACAATAAGTAGGTTCCATAACACAACACAAATATCTGTATGTAAATCTTGCCTTGGAGGTAGCTATCTGCTGTACATCCCAGTACTTATCCCACTTTCACACCTAATTTTCTTTGTGAATCACACATAAAACTCACATATTCTCCGCTGTGCAATGAAATCATGAATTCTTAGCATGCCCACACAGAAGACATTTCTCTGAGAATAATATCCGTAACTATTTTTTAAGGGGAAAAAAAAAAAGCAGGGAAGGTTTTGGTGCACCATTTATTTTTATGATAATTTAAATATGTTAATACTATACCTAAGAGTTTTATATACACACACATTTTGCATAAAGAAGAGCTTTTACTCCCAAGCTTTGCTTTGCGAGGTTGAGAGGGGGAGAGAGAAACCTGTTCAGGCATCTTTGGACACAAGATTAAACAACACCAGAAAACTCCATTCTCCCCAGACTTCTCCCAACTCTCTGGAACTGCTCGGCAGCTGAAAGGCACAGATTTCTTTTTTCAAACAGGTGTGTTAAAATTAAGCCTCACAAATCTGTGAGGGTAT